>JAVXUL010104090.1:0-19368 GCA_035590515.1 Trichilia minutiflora | reverse complement strand
TGCATGAAAAATAAAGGAAGCAGCTAATGTATGTAAATAAAGAACAATTTCTTTTATTAATAAATAACAGGTTTATATAAGATCAAAAGCCCTAAAACCGACAACACGAATGGTTTTTAGGACATATACACTGACAGGTTGATCTTTGTTTAGTGTCCTGGATAACTTGCAAGTAATATCAAATTATCAATTTTATTTGTATAATTAATCTCCAATGTTTTGAGACAATCAAAAACTTTTTTGAAAAATATTTGAAATGGTTCCCCTGCCAAAATTTCCTAATTTAAACTAAATTTTGATTTGATTATTAGGACGATAATCAATTGGAAATACTTCAGCAACATTTTTTTTTTTGAAAGAAGTGCATTAAACAGAAAAAAACACTTGAGCAATTTCTGAGAGGAAATCTTGCAACCAGATCACATTGTTCTGATAACTTTAAGCTAATTTTGCTCAATTCCATATTGCACTATCTACAGACATCTTGGACTCGACTTCCATCATTTTATCCTAGTAATAAAAGTGGAAACAACCTTCTTTGTGCCCGTGATCATTTCCGTGCGCAAAAAGATTGAATCATATGTATAGGATTGTTAAAAAAATGATTTTGCTCATCTGAAGGTGATAAGTTACGCACTCCCAATAAAGATGACATCGTGAAGTTGTGCAACTGATGGGTCTGGTTCTAGATGGCGAAGACTTCCTACTTTTTGGGTCTAACCTCACTCCACTCCCAGAAGATTTGACACAAATTACACGACACACAGATTATGAACACTAGTGTAATTATATTGCCACTTACATTAGTTCCGTCAACATCTTAACCCCAAACAATTAAACTGTAATTTATAGAATGTCTTATAGATTAAACAAGAGTAAAAACGAATGCACTGAAAACCCTGAGATGTCTAACTGAGGTTGGCTGAATAAATAGAAAGATTGCACAGATTTTTAACTGCATCCAAATTGACCTACAAAATCAATCCATATAGTCAGATTTTATTGACAATATTCTAATTTAATTCGATGGAGTGAAAATGATGCCTAAAATTTACAAGAAGCTGCGAGATCTTATCTTACAGGCTAGTCAAATTTCAAATGTCGGAATTTCAGATGTTAAGTCATGAGTCGCCTGGTAAACTAGTCGAGCAAATATATTCCTGTAAGGACATTTTTTTTTCTTTTATCCTTCAAAAAAGCAATACATCTTTCGACCTCACCCTGGACTTGAAAGTACAATTCGTGAGCTTTACGACTGTCTCTTAGTTCCTCCTTCCTCTCTTTAGATGTGTAATTAATAAAATTTTCAAGACAATAAAATGAGCATTAGAAATTTACTTTCAATTAGTCAAGCAAAGAAAATATTCAAACTGTTTTAAGCCCTGCATGTGAGAACTTTCAATAAGATCAGAAAGCAGAAGTGACTTTGAAAGGCAGTTCATACGTCAATAGACACTATAGCAACTGAGGTTATACAAACTAATGATCTATAACAAAATATGCTTGTATCTTCTAATTGTGAAAACATAGGATACACAAGCATCGAAGGATAGGTCTGATCTATGCTAAAAAGCTACTGCTGATCAGAATGACATGATCATAAAAATGAAAGTTTCTTGAATGTGTACATAGATTTCAAGTCATTCCTCAAGGCTATTTTCTTCAGTGAGAGTGAATTGTGCACTTGTGACCGTTAGTATCTTTGCATTTGGTTTGACAACTGGTAATATGTTTCGTAGATGCAATAGGCAGGATGACTTTCTTAATGATTCCCATTTGCAAGCGCATATTATCACGCAATCATACTAACAAGAAATAAAGAGAAAGAGATTGAGTTGGAATGATTTTCCATTACACTATTGCCGTAACTATATACAGATTACACACACCAATCTTCTCCTTGATTGTAGGAGAGAAGTCTGCTAATCACAAAGATTCTGCTAATCACAAAGATTTACATAAATCTATTTATGGTAAAGATAAATGTACACAACAAAATATAGCTATTTCCTAATACATACTTCCAAAAAAATATTCTCTGTTATTGTAAGCTAATTTATTCAGAAGGCATGTCTGTAGCTCTTAGGAGGAGGAATGCTGGGATTGGGTAATTGCTGGGAGTGGGTAAGTCCCATGTTCAACTTGTGGGAAAGAAAAACTGAGGACTGCTAACTCTTAGCTCTTGATTGGTAGACAAAAAGAAGGTTTGGTTTAATGATATCTGACCTTGTGTTGGTTGAGACTAACTAGACAACCTTCACATCAGTTATTACCTAATAGAATGTGTAGCAGATGGCCATACCTTCTGTTTCAATTGGTTTCCCAAAATAAAAATACAATCGACCAGGAGTTTTTGGCAGAAACATGGGAAAATGTAAATCTGGATTTCCCACCTCCCATTTTGCATCAGTCCTGTCATTGCAAGTTTATATTAGTATTCAGATAGAGACCCAGAATGGATCATCACCAACCAAGTAAATTTAAGGGAAAACTATACATAAAGAAAAGGTTATTAAGCAAACAAAAATATACTCCAACTACCTTAACCTCTAACTGCATTTGTCAATTCTTTTATCATAGACCCCGGATAAGGAATCTACATTTGGTCATCATAATCAAATAGTACCTGATAAAAGTAATCATGCACCAGTTATTCATCAGAAAAAGTCATCAACTCAAAACCTATAACAAAGAATGTAAATATTGCTCATAAGTTTACAATGCAGAACAAGCAGTAAGGTACATACTGAATGACAGAGATTGCAACCACTATATATGTTCCAAGCATGCAAGTATCCATGCTTATTAGTAAGCACTGCGGACACTTTCTCAAAACATCCACCATTTTCCTTCTTTCTTTTGTTTTTTTTCAAGAAACAAGAAATTTTATTCAAAACAGAGACATATGGTGTGTAAATCAATAGTCCACCAAAAGAAAATGAACACAGCAAGAAGAACGAAAAAGATGCACTCTCATCTAACAAAACCATTCTTCAGGTCAAACCTCTTTCTTAAAATGTATATCCATGTCCGACATTTGCAGGAATTTAAAATGGGATTTACCTATCGCCAATCAAAAGATATAGCAGGATCTGCTATATATATGGTATTTTGCAAGTTCTGGCACACCTTATCTAGAATTTCCCCTTTCAAAGGGGTGCTTGCACATAACCAAAATCTCGAACTTAAAACTTCTACACAATATATAAGATTTCAAAACCAAAGAAATAAAATTCTGCAGACTTACTTCTGCAAAATCATCATCTCCTACAGCTCCAAAAGGTATAAGTTTAGCGACAAATCTAGCAGCCATCCTGACAAATTCTGACTGTCCTGGCCAAAATAACTTGTATTCTTCACCCTGAAAAATATAAAGACAGCATAAGGATATTGAAACTTAAGACTGGAAATCCTTTTTTTTTTCAAATGGACATACTTTTCACTCATGCACACATATGCTCAAGCGTGCTCGAGCTAATAATGTTCTTGTTTCTACATAAATCCTCAAATGAATTTCACTTGTGATCACTTGAGTGGAAGGCAAGCCCATCCTCCACAATGCTTGAATTAGGAGGAAAAAAAAATCAAGATTATTCTACTACAAGAGATCATTTTCATCATAAGCCAAAACTATTTTCAACTTAACAAGGGATTTACCAATTTTGGGACAGGAATCGCTATTATTCACTTCCTTTAAGATGCCATATCCTATAAGGAAATTGTGATTTAAATTCATAATAGTTTAAATTTTCATTCCTAAAATTGTAGCTTAAATTCTGAAGTAATGAATATCGAACTAGTCTCTAATCGTTTAAGCATCTTTCAACGTGAGCAGTACCGTTGAAAATGTTACCTTTCGATGAAGAGCCTCACACATGCCATCTGGATACGGTAGGATATGAGACTTAGATGATAGAAGTTTGTAGAAGTTTTAACTGCTGAGACAGGAACTCCACTAAACTTGCCAATTGTGTCAAACAGCAATAAATAAAGCAATCTTCAATATCTTAGTTTTATGGTGCGCCATTAATTTTTTCTTTTGATAAAAAACTGACAGACCAAGCGGAGTAATTCAAATCGGGCATCTTCAACGTATCAATGAATTATTTTTTTTAAAAAACGTGTTACATTATTACTTGCATGATATTAATAAATATTATTTTTTAAAATTATTTTTTAATATATATATAAATTATTATTTATTATTTTATTAAATTAATTTTTTATCTTTTAATTATTAATAAAATAAATAATTGCTAAGTTGACATAATTATTAATAAAACCTTCTAAAAATAGAAAGTAAAGTTAAGTGTATGAATTTTTTTTTGACATATTAATTTAATAATAGATAAAATTAAATATATTAAAAAATTTAATTATATATTTTATATATGAGATATCTTCATAAAAATAATTTATAAATATATTAGAGATACTGGTTGATTGTCAATAATCACAATAAGTCCTTCCAAAGGAATTCCTCCAAGACCCCGCACAAGCTTCCCATCCTTTGCAGTTGAAAGCGCCACAGGGCTCATAATTTGATCAATCAATCTGGAAAGGTCGCAACTGTGAGATAATCATATGCTAAATAAACTTCACTTTACCAGACAAATTTCCATGGAAATCTCCTCAATAAAGATAGTGAAACTTCCATCTCTGAATAGAGCACTGTCTACTAAGGGTATAGTACACAACGTGGCAGAAAATCTATCTTAAAATAACATTACTCCCACATAATTCCTCAAGAAAGAGACCGTTTGTTTAGGACAATATACCTTCCAAAAATACAAAATACAAAATTTATGTAATAGACCGGCCATGTAGTTTAACAAATAATGCTAAGCGGCTGATAGATTGGCTTAGAATCAAACCTATTATCCATACTATTATGACAACAAATTTCAACTGTATTTGTCAGATTTTAGAAGAACATTGCCTACCGTAATGGCACATCTAATTCATCAAATTCAGAAGGGGTTAACGGCACATAATCTGAAACGAAGTCAAGGTCCTTTCCATGTCGATAGAAGTATGAACCATTGATGATACTTACTAAATCAAATCCATCTTCCTGCCATTGACAACAGAAGATAAAGTTTAATACTCCATAGGTCAATAATAAGTACACTGAAATCCATATGCATGAAAGCTGACAGAACCCTCACTACTACTAACATTTACAAAAGTATAAGCAAGCAAACTTACGAAGACACATAATATACTTCAAATAAGAGAGTTCTGATCACATCATCCACAATTTCGATCAAGTCAAAAAGGCCCTCAAATAACTCTCTATTTGGTTTATAGCAGGTAAGCTTACATTGTTCAGTAGCATGAATTACATTTGTCTAAACTTCCCCCTTTTTTAGGGCTAGATAATTATTTGAATTGTTTGGTGTTGTTATTAGTCGAATTTATATGATATTGAGGTATTAACTTCTCTCTTTGTTCTGAGTTTCAGTAAGACTTCAGGACATTCCATCATAATTAATCTGTTAAAAATTCTGATCACTGCAAAAAAAGTCTCACATCTTGTAATCAAAATACACTGTAATCATTTTAGGAAAAAATCTTGCTTAAAAAGTGCTGACTGCAAAGGAAGAACTCAATAAGAGAATATTCAGAAAAAAATTAGAACTCTGCCTTATAAAATTTTGAGCTGATTACAATATGGAAACTTTAATCATCTTCAGCTATGCATTTTCTCTTAGAAGAAATCACTTCCTTCAGACTCGTTTCTGTCACACAGTAGATAGATCATCATGAACATGCACTGAATTTAAATAAATAATTTTATCATTCAATACGTACAACAGTTTTAGAAGCCAGGAAACATGCTTTCACTGTTTACATTATCTGGCTCTTTACTTTTTGTTTTCTTTTTAGAATACCTCCCTCTCTCTTGAGATCCTTTTGGGATGCTTGAGCATCAACTAGAGAGAACTAATAAACAAGTAAGAGAATGATAGCATTCACTTCATTCATTCACAGTGACACACAGACATATAAGCATGTATTCGTGCATGCACACAGAAAAAGGGACCGGACCATTTATCAAAAATAAGGAATGGCTAATGTCCCAAACATGACGAATCTCACATTTTGGCAAAGCACGATAAAGTCTTTCACCTTACTAAGTAGCAATTGATCTCTTCCACTGAAGAGGTATATAGTCAAAATAAACATTTCTAGGAGAGAGAACTTGTCCGCAGTAGAGATGCCCAAGTTATCCTTTCAACAAGGAAAATCTCGTCTATCTTCTCTCATTTGATGTTATGCCAGTTAGGTTTTTACTCGGGCTTACTTTTGTTAAGGCAAATGGCCATCAATTTAGTGTTAAAGTTGGAGGTGATACCAATAAAATTAACAGAGAAGTTTCACAAAGGTTAAATTTTCTAAAATGCTGCACAGCAGTAGATGCCCAAAAGTTCAGTTTTCTGGAGCTTGTTATGTAGTTATTTGCTTTTTCTGAATCCTTTTTGTGATTTTGTAGCTTTAAAATAATTTGATCAACTTTACGAGGAAGAAAAGTGTATTGTAACAATACGTCATCCCTTTTGGGGGTCAATCACTACTGAAACACAATGGATTTATGGAAAAAGATAAAAGGACCTGGAAAGTATCAGTGTTTGAACTTCTACAGCATGGAGGCGTGAATGACAAATTTTGAAGCTGTTTTAAGCATCTGAAGCTTCCAGACAAGTGTTTCTTGTGGTAAGATCTCAGTGAGAACCTGCAACTTATATTATAATTTTATATTGCGAATCAACTTAAAGATCAAAGAAAAATAAATTTTCACTAACTGAAATACAAAGCATATCAAACTACATTCGGAACATGTTTCAATAGAGCATATGTAGCAAATAGATCAAAAGCATCACATGAAGTGCAGGTAATGGTATCTGACATATTGATAAATCCAAAGATATATCTTTGTTAATCAAATGCAAGTACGAGCACAATGAGTTTACTTGTGAAATAATGTTTTAGAGTTAAGCTTATAGAGAGGTAAAATGGTATCGCAATACAATCTTGGCATTGTTCTCCAACTGTTCATTGCAAGGGAAGTCCATTCAGCAAGTTACCCGTAGCTCTTTTAAAAAGATCACCCGGACGTTTGTAGCAAGATTGCTAATCTTACGTTTGGGAAATTTCAAAAGGGAACTTGGATGGCAGAAAAAATTATTTCAAGATGTCTAGGGATAATACTGAGACACCCAAACTGGCTTCAAGTAGCCTAATAATTATGGCATTCCTGCTCCAAATTCAATCTACCGTTAGCAAAAGCAAAATACAGGAAGCCTGAATGTTTAGAACGTAATCTCCATGATCAAAACCAAGAACTCTAGACTTTCAACAACTGAGTGTGCTAGCGAATCCCTCTCCACTCAAACCTATGAAAGAAGCAAGGTGGAAATGGTCGAGTATGACTTCCAATAAATGGAGCAGAGATTGCAGTTGTGACTTGCTGAAAGATGTACCTGAAGAAAGAACATGAGTTAGGTACCGTGAATAAAAGTAATTATCTTCTACAAAGTTGATTTACTAGCGGAATAGTTGAGGCAGAGCAACTTTCCTTTATCATACAGAAAGCTGTGCTACCTATATGGCAATTTGGTTTACCAAAACATCACTGTCCACCCATTGCATCTTTATAGTTTTACAATCTCTTACCTATTTTCAAGGACTTTGCTCTCTATCAACAAACAATATAACAGCCATATAAGTTATAAAGCGTTGGATTCTTTCAGGACATCAAACAGTCATAAACTATGGAAATCATTTACATGATATGATCCAGAATAAAGAAATCTCTCACCTGGGTTAGCCAATATCAATGCAAGATCAACATCAGGGTTCTGAGACGTAATCGCAAAGGATAAGAATACCTACAAAAGACGTTCTATCCTTGAGTGGAATATGCAAGCATCATCTATCAAAAATCATTCATCAGTAAAAATATCGTAGATTAGGCAGACATAAGAAGTGATATACGGAGAATCATTCAATAGTGTATGTCAAGTTGGCCTCAAAGCTAGGTCAGTACTTACTTTCCGAGTATGTGGTGATGCCTAATTAGTCCAAGTCCTACTCCATCAATCCCTTCAAAATAGAGAACAAAAATATGACTTACGACTATTGTTTCCGTAAAGAGCTTGAAACCATTGAAGGAAGAAAATTTCCTGCAACTGGTAAATTCTAAATTTCCAAAACTACAAAAAGAAGCTAGTACAATTGAGCCTCCATGACAATAGCAAAGGATTATACATTTTTGATATACTATATATCTCGCATTTTTTATAAGAAACAAAATTTGCGATTATATTACAAACAGCTGCCATCATCTTTAACCAACCATATCTTATATATTATTATATTGTAAGCCTATGTTCTAAACTTCTACCATTTTCATCTGCATTTCTACCATGAATCAAACGTTAAATAATAAATATGCCTTTAACCGGTAAGATCTCCAAATATAGATGAAATTACTTTAATGCAACTGATAGAAGAAAATTATACAAATATGACCTTGAAACAACCACAGCCAAATAGAAGCTTTGCGGAAATTCACACAAACCCTCCTGATACAATATTTTCATCCGTTTGACAAATTAGTTGATTAATTTAATTCAGTGAGATGTTTACATAGTCTTCTCTTATCTTATTTATATTATTATCATTTGAGCTAATAATTTTAAGTAATAAATTATTTTAATAAAAAAATAATTTTTATTTTTTTAATTAAATTTTTTTTATTTATTAGAATTATTAACTTAAAAGAGGATAATAATATTAATAAAAATAAATTAAAAACTTATTAAGTGCTCTCAAAAAAACTATTTTATATATTAAATAAAAGTAAATTTTATATTTTCTCTTAAATAGACAAAATCATAATTAAAATTTGTTGATGCAAAAAGTCGGTCTCATCCTTAACTCCAAGCATTAGCAGGTCTTCTCTTTCCGTCCCTGAGCTTGGAATTGCAAGATACAGAATACCTCAGATTTTTCGACGAAAACTCTCCGATGCTTAAGTCAGAGAGGGTTTTACTTAGTGTGTGAGATTAGTGTGCATGCAAGTAAGGAAGGATGCATGAAAAGCATGAATGACATGAAATATTCTACTCCTAAGAATGATGCCTCAATTCACTGAAAAATTGAGAGAATATCTTACAGTCTACTTTTCTCAATGTGGTCGAATGAATCCGAATCCCTCGATTTTTGGGTGCTGTATATTGGAAGCCTAGGAGTACGTATCTTTTGACACGTGTTGCTGCATGGCTGACGTGCCCAAGGCAACCTGTTGCAAAGTCAGGGGGCGTAAAAAATTATGATACTGTTCCTCGCCACATCATCCCCAAGACCCCGAGTGTATGTCCCTCCGAGTGAAGTTTCCAGTTCTCCTAAGAATAAAATTTCTTGGTTCTCGGGAGGCCATTATACAATGGGTTGTAGCCTCGGTGTCGCCAGAAGGTACAGTGGTGGAGACTCGTATATCCCGAGGGCCCGTGAATCCCTGTTGTTTGTGGAGAACATATCATTCCGACTCTCCAATCTCAAAGGTTTTATCGTTGAAGGCCCCGAACCTGAGTGCGAGTCAACAATAAATAACTCGAAGGAGATTTCCTGACTGATCGTCTTGGACAGAGTGCCCGAGGCTATTTAACTATTTTTTCGGGTGATGTAATTGCTTCTCAGGACGACGTCATATCAGGGAGTCCACCTGAAAGTAATATGGATATTTGACAGCCCTGGATAATGGCAGAGAGACGGGCTTGGACCATTGGGCTGGACCTCGGCAAAATAACCCAACAAAATTATTTTTGGTCATTATGATTATTTTTTATATTTTAAACAAAAAAAATAAATACTTTTACCCATATTATTAAAAATTGCTCTTATTTAATATATAAAATAAAAATATAATTTTTAGCTAATTTTCGTAATAGGTTTTTAATTTTCATTGTTTTTTGTAATCTAATAATTCAAATAAATAAATAATTTTAATAAAAATAAATATTATAATATATTTAAAATAATTTATTAATTAAAACTATTAATTAAATAGTAATAATAAAATTATATAAATAAAAGTAAATTAAAAAATGAGATTATTTTAGATGTTTCATATTTTTTGTTGGTTAACTAACATCTAACAAATAAAAATATTATATTATGATAGATTTGTTTGAATTGTCATAAATCTTCTGTTTACTTATGGTTTCTACAAATTTTAATAGAGATTTTTGAAAATATTTGAATACAAAATCTCATGGTTATTTATTATAATAACAATCATTTAATACTCCGATAAATATGTATTATAATCAAACTTGTACGATTAAACAAGTTGATCAAGCAAAGATAGGATACGGAATAAATAACATGCATATTTTGAAATCTAAGAATCGTTTAACGTGATGATTGTTTTGTGTCTGTTTGGAATTCGAATTACTAAAAATTTTTATTGAAAAATTAAGAAAACTAAGCTATAGGTTTTATTTGATTTGAATTGTCATTTTATAGATATGATAAATTGATAATTGTCAAACAGGAAATTAGAATTTTCATATATTAAAAAAAAAAAATTGCATTAAGCCGTTTTCTATATTTGTTTTTGTTTTGACAGAAAACTTCAAAACTTTTCCCGCTGAATGTAATGCAAAAGAAAATAACAGGAAAATAAAGACCAATAACAGTAAAAAAAATAAGAGAGAGAATAACCAAGAAAAAAGAGGAGAAGAGGAGAACCGTGAGAACGGGACTTGGACTCCAATGAAGAGAACCAACAAGGTGGACCGCCATCTGATCTGATCATAACCTTCGACTCCACAAAGTAATCCTTCAATCCCTTTCTCCTATCTTCTACATATTTCTCCTCCAACCTTCCATTCTCCGCAAAACTCGCCGTCTTTTTAGCCTCCACACGCCTCCGACTCGGCCGAAGAACTGGCAATAAACCTGTCGAGAAGAAACAAGCTCCGGTTGTTTCCATAGAAAAAATGTTATTCTAACAACATACAGGATTCCGTATATAATTTATACGTCTTCCGCTAGGGATCAATGTCGTTGGCAGTTGTGAAAATGAAAAACTTGTGACCAAACGGTACGTAACAAACGGGAACGACAAAACGACTTTTGATTAAAGAAACCGAAAGTATTAATTTGAAAGTTTGATTCAGGCCAACGTTTAACTTTAAATAGTGGTACTTCCAATAAAGGTTCAATTAGAATAAACGAATTGGATCAACTCGAATTAAATTGATACAAATCATTTAATCTCAATTCCGTTCAAAAATTTATAATTAACTTAAATTCGATTAAATTTATATTTTTTATACTATTTATATTCGTTGAAATATTTAATATACTAGAATTCAACTACATTAAAATTAAATATTTATTTTATTAAATTATTATTATAAAATTTAAAATTTATTTAATTTAATTATATTTTTAATAAATATTTATTTAGACTTACCAATCTAATAATTTTAATGTTATTATATTTAAACTTGACTAAAAAAATCGTCCAAATTACTCTAATTCAACTTGTTTACACCCGTACACTCAACCAATTAATTGAGGATGCCATAATACAATGGAAAAGCTTCCGTTAACCTCAATCGGCCAGACTAGTAGTTGTCTGCATAATATTTATATGTAACGAATTATGAAAAAACATTTTGTCTCTAGGGTAATGCCGTCAATAATTTATACTTATAAATGAACAATAACAAAAAAAAAAATTATTAGGTTAATTGATAGATCATACAAAAAGTATACCTTTTTTTGTTTGAATCTTAAAAAAAAAAAAATACTATTATTCCAAACGAAATTGTTTTTTGCGTCTATGGATACTTTCATAGTCCATCCTATCCATTTTAATTTATGTTATTGTTATAATATTCTCGATTCTTAAATCCCAATTAAGATAATATACAAAGCATAAATTTTTCAGGCTGTAATAAGAATTGCCCTGAAATAATTAAATTAGATAAATTAATATATACTATAATAAAATTGAAATATGTTATTTACTATACAAATTTTTAAAAATATTTTCAACCTTTGCATAGTGCAAATTTTCCGTGTCTAGTCGAATTTGAGGGCAAAGTAAATTCTTCCTTTTGAAGTAGAAGTGCTGAACCAATGGGGATCGAATTCCGCTTGATTTCTAATTTTTAGTGCAATAAAATTTCGCGAATATATTGGAAACGGTGAGGTATCGCAATCAAGAATACGACGTACATCTACCATTAGCAAATCATTATGATTACTCGGAAAAGCATACAACCAGCAGTTTTAACTTAAATTCCAGAGTTAAAAAATTTTGCACATTTTCCGTGTCTAGTCGACTGTTATCCAATTACAAGAAAGCGTAATTTGAGTATAAACAGTATTGCTTTTCCTATTTTACTTAAACAATGTCTCGTATTCTCAATCAAATTAGATTTTCTCTTGTCAGAGGTTTCCTCAATAAATAAGCCTGGTTGCCCATTCGCTTTTTAGCCCCCAGTCTTTTTCTCCCCCGTTCTATCGTCTTTTCCTTGGTTTTTTGACGCAGAGAGAGCTTCCAATGGCCCTAGAGACGGCAACTGCCAATTCTTCTTCTTCAAGTGAATCAAGTCTACCGCAGAGGAAAGGTTTCTTCGTGTCTCAAATGGTGCTCAGAGTTTTGGTCATTACTTTTTCATTGGTTGCAATCTCTGTTATGGTCACCAGCACTCAAGTTGTCGTGTTGTTTGGAATTAGCTTCAGCGCCAGTTATAGCGCCGCAACTGCATGGAGGTACTCATCTTTCTTCTTCTTCTTCTTTGGCAAATAAATAAACACTTATTTTAATCCAATTTTGTTCTTTGGATGGGATCCTAATTTCTCTCGGGTTTCTGTTACAGGTTCTTGCTAGGTGTGGACATAGTAACGTCTATAGCTTCTGTGCTTTTGCTGATCTTTGTTTGCCTTCTTAATCGTTCAGGATCATACCTACGGAAGAATTTTCTGTTATGTTTTGTGCTATTTTTGCTTGATATGGTAAGCAAATTATTTTCTTACAATCTGACAGATGCATTTACTTTCTATGATCGATGCCAGCTAGTAAAAATTAAAGACAAACATTTTAATGCGTATTTAAATTGTAATAGTAACATAATTCAATATCATATCGTATGAAAATTGTTTTCCGGTAGCGAAATAAATATAGTAATTGCATAAAAGTTAGTCAGGATGATTTGTTTATTAAGAGAATGATATTACAACAGGCGATGATGGTGTTGCTGATCTCTGGATGTGCTGCGGCTACCGCAATTGGGTATGTGAGCAAGTACGGAGAATTTAGGGTCGGCTGGTCGCCTGTTTGCAACACGGTGCCCAAATTTTGCAACAAATCGACGATTTCTCTTGTGTTTTCTTACTTGGCTTTCTTCTGCTACTTTGCGCTTTCGCTCATGTCTGCCAGCAAGCTCATGTCTGGATCAATTGATGAATTATCAGAGAGAGAAGAGGGAAAAGGAGAAGAAAATAAGATGGGAACCGTGGAGTATTAAAGCTAGCTACAAAGATTAAGAACTTAAGGTAGTTTTAGAAAGACAGTAATGAAGTTTAATTTTGTTTTTGTTTATAATTTATAGTTCCGATCAGACATATTCCGGTATATCTATGTCCTAGCGTTTGCTTCTTATTCTAACAAGTCAATTCTGTCTTTTTGTAGTGGTGGAATACTTTTGTAAGGTTTAAATGCTGTAGTTGGGTCTTAATCATTTCAAGTAATTATCTGGGGCAATTTTGAATTTTAGTAGACCAATTTTTCTGCAGATACTCTTGGCAGAGAATAAATAGCCTCAATCTGTATATTTGTACCAATAATAATCAAGATAATACCCAAAATTATAAATAATAACAACATATGATTTTAGAATTCTATTTCTTCCCAGGCCACAAGAATTTTCCAAACAAAGATGTGTTGGGTCTTAAGCCATAAAGGTATCATAGCAAACCTACTTAAAATCCAAATTACACACATTAAATTGCATCAGAGTCGACTCTCAAGTGTTAGTGTTGACAATGCACATCTTAATTAAGATATGTGAACTTGACAATATGTCATTTACAATGACTTAGTAAGCAAGATCCAGAAATACAACATTCTAGCTTGATTCCATAACTGTAATGATATATAAAACAATAAAGTTTTTGCTGCAAAAAAGGAAGTATTTAAGATATTCAACTACGATACAGAAAGAGTTGTTATTAAGTTTCGTTGTCGTTTTCAGAGTCTTTGAGGTGCTCTTTCAGTGTCTGGTACTCAATTTCCCACTTTTGTCTATTCCAAGCTTGATCAATCTCAGGCAACCCATAGTCATCCGGTCTTAGTGAGTTGGAAATCTGGTAGGTCCGGCAATGCTTGAAGATCCCTACATGCCAATACAGTAATATTACATAAACGGCTGCATTTATTTTTTTGGTCCTGGATTTTATCCAGGAAAAGGAATACAATAAACTAAATTTCAGAAAAACATAGAACTATTACTTCTCTTGTTCTACGAGGTAACCATACATCTGAGACTTCCTTAATGCAACTTCAAGAATTTTCTGATGTAAATGTTTCATAGCACCAAAATATGCAGCAGATCTTCTCAGAATAAAAGAAAAACCAAGGGATTGAGCCAAGGTGACAGAAAAGAATCCTCAAGATAATTAGATAATAATTGCAAACGCTTTTGTGTACCGCGTAAACCAACCTGGTTATAGAAGGTGCAAGACAAAAGCTTAAGCAGGCCTTTTTGCTCTCTGCTATAAGTTCTTCTGCAGCAAGGAAGCAACACACAGCACTAACATGGGAAGATGTTTCATTACCTTTGTCAAGGATAAGACCATGGTAATAGTAAGCTGCAGCCTGATAACATTTTAAAGAGTAGTTAGAATGTCATACATAATATCAACACAACAGGAATCCATTAGTCAGAGAAATATACCGACAAAAACCGTTGATTCAAGAAATTTCCACTTGATGAACCAGAGATGCTTCTTTCCACATCCATGATTTATGTCACATTCAGACAAGCATTGATAAGCCTGATCACGTAAGAAACATGCTATAAGTGTGAAACAAAAAGTAGTTTTCCAGGTCAAAATACTAAACAGCTGAATGCTAGAACATTTTTATCCTTGAACTCAATAAGTAAATTTATTTACGAAAAAAGAAAGGTGATTCAAATTTATGGATTGTTTTGCTTTATCCATTGAATTCTGTATCAATGAAAATTTAGAATGTATAATTACACACCCGACTAAAATAGGTGAATAACTCACATGCCTGATAAAGTGGCCTTTTGGCAATCAACAGCTAAGCCAAGTTGAATTTCAGTTCCCTGAATTTGTCATCAAAATCAGTTTTTACAGATATTCCTAAAATGCCAGATACAAAACAGAGTAAAATTTTGAATGACACTGAATCAGTATTTCTGCACTACTCAAGTATAACCAATTATATGAATTGACTTCTGTTGCCGTGTGTTTGTTTGTATCCTCCTGAGATTTTAGTAATCCAGTAGGTCCCTTGTCGACTCTACTGACACAGACCCTGATTTTGTAAAGAAATTTCGTACTGGATTCAAGAAGCAGAAGCCTTATGCACTCGAGGGATGAAATATATACCATCAATATGATAATGCTAGGTACAGAGAACATTGGAGGAGGCAACCCAACTCAGATTTAACAGTGCTAGTCTGTTGCCTTTACGAGTACTGTTCATTAAGCGTCAATAATTTCAATTATCTGTCTTAGTAATAAAATTGATTACTTATTCTGGAAACACTAGAAGTAGATACGTGGCCTAGTGCTTGAATGGAAATAGCCTCTAACACACCCTCTTGCAAATCTTTTGGCAATCTATTCCTGAAATCACATATGATTTTAATCATCATTTGAAACTTGAGCTTTTACAAGAACCTTCGTGATATGAATGTCTTTGTCAACATACTTGATATCGGGAGGTACATGAATTACGATATTCTTGACACAAAATTCCAAATACCCTGATGCCTTAAGCAGTAAATCAACAGCATCTCGCTAAGAATCTGATTAGAAACATTAGAAATGATCATTCATCAGTTAAGATTTTTATCAATACTATAGTTTAAGAAGAAGAATATAAAGTATAGTGGATAAAATTGCAAACCTGAAGTTACAACTCGAACACCCGAGCCTGAGTAGTCTTTGGGGATCATCAGTGAGTCGGCTTCTGATAGTGTCAGCATAGCCATCATGTGAACAACAGAAAGTAATTCAAACCAGGAGTTTACCGTTTACCGCACAAATTTCCTTCTAATCATTCAGGCCCAATTATCAGACAGCTAATTTATTCAAAAGTAACAGAGAACCAGAAAAGGTTTTGTTCCATCTTACATGTTTCCCATAATCGCCTAGATTTTTCCACTTGAACTCTACCAAATCCTCAAGGCCATTTTCTGAAATATATGCAGATTATTTACCGCAGAAAATAGTTAAGTAGAGTAAGTAGAGATGAATATTCTAATACCTTTCTTGGTGAGCCCAATTAAAAGAGACAAGTACTGCTCTAGAGCCCGCAGTAGGTCCGTAATAGCAGATCCATCTGCAACGGCAAAAATTTCTATTAGAAGAAAAATTAAAGACTAAAATTGAGAACCATGGACTTTGGTTTCCGAAGAAACGAAACATTGATTATAACCAATCGGTTATAGTTGTATAAAGTTGTTCAGGACGAAATTTCTGGCATGTGTTGATTTAACAAAGCATAAGAAAATCTTAAGAAACCCACTTGATTGATGTAGTGTACAAAACAGAATTTGAATTCAATCGTGAAATCTGAAAACAAAATGAACTCATTCTTGAACGTCGTTTTTCATTATAAACAAAATTCTGTTTACTTGGTTCCCAAACAAACGAGAATTTAGAGATAATTCAAAATTTCCCCTGCATTTTCCTGGAAACCGAACAAAAAACAAGAAAAAAACAACAGGACCGTAAAAGCATACCAGTATCCTTAGCCACCAGCACAATCTGATTCCTCAAACAAGTTAACCTATCTAAAAGCTCCTTTGGAATTACACCTTTAAGTGCCCTTGGGAGATTGGATTGTACAGGAATTCTCACAGAGGGAACATGCACCGCAACCTCTGGGATAGTCAATTTCTTCTTCCTCCCTAGTGCGTATACTGATGAAGTGCACCCCATTTTCTCTCCTGGGACTTTTTTTCAAGCATAGAATTCTACATAATGTCAACCATCCAACTCGTTACATGTTGAAGTGATTCAAAATGCACAGAAAACTGGCGGGAAGCACTTGAAGCTGACTGGAAGAATCTGAAACAACTTGCAGCTGAGGTAGTTAAGTCTGTTAATATGAGTTGGCAGTAGCTGGTGCTGGAGTTGGAGATTCTTTCGGTTAAGCAGGATTTGATAGAACAAGGCAGCTGTGATGGAATTGAGGATGACAGCAGCATAATTCTATAAAAGGAGGGGTCATTCTCGGCTGTGAGAGATCACTTGTAATCAATACACATTTTCTGAATTCTTGATGAATAAAAGGAATCTTTTCTTCTGTTAACTGCTCTTCTCTCAGTTTTCTTCTTCCTGATCATTCTTTGTTCAATAATTGAGTGTGAATTGGTGTAGTTCCTCTTGATCAAACCTGTCTCTGTGTGTGTAGAGTGGAATTATTTTGTTTGCAGGTTGAAGGAAGCAGGCTGTGGTGCTGGTTTCTTGGAGTTGGGATCGGTGATCATCAACATTACATTTAACGAGAAACATAAATGTGAAAGGAAGACGATTAAAGAACATATAGGCATGCATAAATGAGCACAGATAGACCATAATAAAGTTGGGTCCAAAGAAAATACAGACAAAAGGACAAGAAAATGGATATGAAAAGTAGCTCAAGTTGACAGATAAATATAATTACTGAATCAGAAGGTAAAGATAAAAATCTATAAAAATGAGTTAGACTGAAATGTGCAGGTGGGTTTACATTAAACAAAGAAAATCAAGCTAAATATGACACATTAAGCATATCCGAAACGATCATGAAAATTATATATAAGAAAATACAAAGAGCAAGCAGGATCCTGATGAAACGACCTGCTGCCAAAAGGAAGGAAGAGAGTGATGAGCTAAGGCTCGAGGAGATGCATATATATAATTGTATTTCAGGAGTAGAGAATCTTGCAGTAGGAAAGGAAGCGGAAGCTCGGTGACCGAGACATATCTCACATGGCGGAAACGTAGAAGTCTTTGCGTTGTTGAAAGATCTCGTTGAAATTTCCCGTCCCATTTTGTGACTCGATTTGACCCATCTCAATTATGCATGGCATCGCGCATGGATTTTGCTTCCTGGGATCATTTTTTTAAACTGTGTTCTTAAATGTTGTTTTTATAAACCTGAGGGACTAAATGTTATCACCCTGTTTTGGTTGACAACTGGTGCCATCTGTTCGTTGGCAGTATTTACGACATTTATTTCTCATTAAATTTGAACCCTCGCTTACCAAATCGACTGCACTCTTAATTCATATTAATTAATTATTTGAAACATGCCACATACAAAGTATGCATACATGCACGTTTAGGACTCATAGAATTGCATATGGAGCATGAATTTAACCAAATCTGATTAAAGGACAGATTGAGATTCCTTGTGCTCATAAAATAAGTTATTTTTGTTGTACTAAAAAATTATTACAAAATGAAAAAATAATTGATGTTTAAAATTATTAAAATTTAAAAATAGAGTATAAATATTAGGCAAAGTTAATTCTAAAATTTATTCCCCTCTCATATGCTGCTTTTAAAATTATAATATTTTTAACAGCACAATATATCAAACAGCTAATTGCATTTTTAAATAATTACAAATAGTAGCAATTATAATTTGACTTCAATAGTATAAAATTTGATGTGAAAATTAATTTTTTTTTCTAAGTTACATTACAACTCAAACGAATGATAGATTAATTTAATTTAAATCCCGCTTCCTAAAACTATTTAATTTATAATATAAATGTAATATCCTATAATTGAAACAAGGATATTTTGGTTATTTTAAATATAAGGGTATTTTTGTTATTAAATAAAATATGTGTTCGAGTACTCGATATTGTGTTATTAACTGTAACATTTCGCATTTATGTGGGAGTATCATGGTACGCTAAGTAGTTGAAGTAATGTTTTGTCGCACATGAGGTTTAAGGGTATTTTAGTCTTTTTGATAAAATGGCGTTTTTATTCTTTTATACAATATCCGTTCGGGTGTTAAATTTACTCATTATTATCATATTAATGTTTAGTAAGGGGATAAGGTTCATTTAATGACAATTGGAAGAG
>JAVXUL010104015.1:0-19381 GCA_035590515.1 Trichilia minutiflora | reverse complement strand
GATGTTACTAATCACAACAATCATTTCAAGCTAAACAATCAAAATCAATCAACTCATAAATCAATCCATATCTTTCTATTAAATTCATAAAAAACATAGGTTTCATAGTGAGAACTACTCACCAGGAGCTTATCCAACCTTTACAAGATAAAATTCTTGATTTTTGATGTCGAATCGTGGAGAAAATCAAAATTTTCTTCTAAGCTACAGTGAGTTCTGAGCACTATTCCAATGACTTTTTGGCAACCTGAGACCAACAACTGATGCCCCTTGTCAACATGAGTCCAATGACACAAGTGATGCATCAATCCGACGTGTGTGCACGAAGTTATGATCGAAATACACTTTCTCTCTCTTCTCTCTCTCTCTCTCTCTTCTCCTCCCTCCCTACTCTTCTCCTCTCCCTCTCTTTTCTTCCCCCGAAATGAACCCCTATGGCCTATTTCTAGGCATCAGGGGTAAAATAATTATTTTGAGATAAATTACTCTTCGGGGGTAAAACGATCATTTCTCATCCTGTTTCGCATTCTTACCTCTGTTTCGCTATTTGTCTCCATAGAGAACTTTGTTACCTACTCCAAAATTCATCACCAAATGTTTAGTCTCTTCTTTGAAAATCTTCTGCATCATCAATTTCTGTTTCTTCTCGTTTTCGTTCGTTTTTCATCCGATTTTTTCACAAAAAAACGTTATAACTTCGTCATTTCTTATCCAAATTAAGAGCCATTTGCGGTGTTAAACTCTACACATTATAATCATCCTACCGATCTCAAAACGTCCGAAAAATAAATTGACTACAGGGGTGCCACTTTGGAAATCGAGCTACGATTTTTCCCATTTAGTTGGAAAATATCATAACTCTCTCAATACTTATCCAATTCAAGCGACGTTTGTGGCATGATCATCTAGATGTTACAAGCTTTCATTTGATACTAACCAATACTAATTCTGATACTGCTACAGTAACTATATTAAAATTACCAAAATACTCCTAACTTATTTCTATTTACTAAACTACCCTTGAATCAAGATATGGGATATTACAAGAGAAAACAGTTCTGTTCTCGTGAACCTATAAGCCTGAAGACACTTAGAGTAATGTCGACTTCCTGATAAAGAAACTCTGATACTTATGTCAGTCATGGACAGTGAGACATGTTGATGATAAAAAGAAGAGAAAGACAAAGACAAAGGAGTACTTTTAAGTTAACCTCTAAGTATTTACAATTGTTTTTTTTTGGATGAAAGAGATGATGAGTAGTGGATGTATATTTATTTAGAGGGCCTTTCCAAAAAAATGAATATTATCTTTCTAAGTCCAAAATCCCGAATCCTTCTCAATATAGGATTTGACTTTATTTTATAAGAGTAGTTGTCATGTCTCACAAGTATGCCCATGTAATCATCAGAGAATGGGAGGGGTTAACACTTTTATTAGAGGATGGCATGCAAACTTTAATTAATTTGATTGCGTTGTTATAATTGCTTGGAGTTTTCGCTGTTTTATTGACACACACGTAAGGGATAGTCTAACATATGACAATGGCTTATAGAATTTGAGGAAAAAGAGGGTATATGTAGAGATTAATATGCAGCTGCCTTCACTGCTATCTCATTTTTAGTGATGTTGCGCTGCAGTTATCGAAAGTGAGTCAAAATATGACGATTCCCAGTGCATTCGTGAAAAATCTTGAGGTTTTATCCAAGAACATTCCATGGCACTGTTTATAGGTTCGCCTTAGAAAATTGGAGCGATATGCCTAATTTGGGGTCAAGGTTGGTAATATAGACAAGGTTCTAGCCTTGGAAGCATGATATTGCTTCAAATCCTAACCACTTGGCAAAATTGATGATGTGATTAGAATGATGATGTAGATAAGCATTTACCGCACGCCAGTCATGATTGGCCACTTGGCTAAGTGTTGATTTTATCCCCAACAATGTGTAAATTAATTCTATATATTCTCTTTCCTAGATAGCTCTCATGTAAAGCTTATGTAAAGGTTATTCTTGTATTCAATTTTATTCATTAAGAAATAATAGAAATATATACATAGTTCTAAGATGATAAGTTAGTTTAAGGCCTTTTAGGTCTTTTAGGTCTCAATTTCCAATCTGATATCACTATTGGTTTGATTTTCTCTTCTCCGGTATAATTCTCGATGGTTGGTCTCTTCTTAGTGTCATTGTTAGCCATTTGCACAAGGACTCATATGTAGCTACATTAAGCCCCTGGTCTATCTCATTGGAGTTAGTTTGGAGTTTAGCTTATTGTTTGCATTACCTTTACACACTAAAAATTAATAACCTAAAACAAGTTAATTAACGCTTACCCACAAGCGCACAAAGTCAAATTATAATACGGACAAGAAAAGTATTGTTCCACGAGGAGTGATTTAGCAATTTATTGACATCTAACGGTAGTTTGACTCTAAATTATTCGAAATTCTAAAGAGAGTGATTATGATTAACTAAATTGAAAATCTAAACTACGACTCAGACCATGCTCCTAAAATTGATTGAAACACTTATAAACTTGGGCACTTAGGGAATTGTATCGCATAATCCATTTTAATGATGAAATCTCATGTATTCATTCATCAATTATCTTAATTTATAGAACACGGACTTCTTAACGTGACTGACCCCACTCTTTCGAGCACTGAATCAATACTAATATTCCTATCTAAAACCCATAATTAAAAGATCATTAAGTTCTAAATCCATTATAGGTTCTGGCAAGACTCCCCGATCGTCCGGCACGTCCTCATCCTACATTGTGTTATCTACAGTCTCACTAAGAATTATCTCTCCCAAGGTTAAGTCCTAAATGCATGTTCATTCATTTCTTGATCAAGGACATAAAAGCATTACGTTCAAATAACACAAATAAATTCAATGGGATAATCAAATAAATACAAACACTTAATTCATCATTAAAAGAATTATGTTCAAAAAATCCTCTAGACAATATATTTAGCTAATAATGATTTTACAGAAAAATAAAGTCAAATATATCATCCTCATGTTGTTAATACAGAAAAATCCCAAATACAAGTTAAGGAATACTAAACCAAGTAAGTCTTGTCTTCCTTACTTGAATCTTGGTCTTCGATCTTAATTGTAGTGTTTGTTTTTTCCAAACCCTAGAATGGTGGCTGATCTTTTCTTTCTCTTCTCCCCTGTGCACAAATCTTAAGAAAATTTTCTTAAATACTAAAGAATTAGGGCTTTTTAGACTCAGTTTTGCTGATTGGCGTTGCAACAGACCAAAACTTTTTTTGCTGCAATGCGACTATGCGTTGAAATTAATAAGGTTGGAATCAGGTCTCTACTGCAGCGGCGCATATTTTTCCTGCTACAACAATGGCTATTGTCTCGCACTACAGCAGGAATGATTTTTCCCTGTGATTCACTTCAACGGAAAAGAATTTTCAACGCTGCAGCAATGGCATTTGGATGGCGCTACGGCTGTAGAAAAATTCTTCCGTTGCAGTGGTGCACAGCCTTATTCGCTCTTAGCTTTTGCGTTTCTGTTTTAACTCTAATTAATCCCATTTCACTCTTTTCTGTGCTTAAATATTAAATTTGACCTATATATCACAAAAACAACAAAACACATAAAATTGTCCAAGAAATATGACTCAAAACCTCCCAAATTTTAAATAGAATGAGTTGCTAGAAACAACTTATTGTTTATCTCACTGTTACACGACCCGATATCTCTTAAGCTATTTGTCTTGTCAATAAATTTATGTCTCTACTTCACTGTACTCATTATGCTATTGTTCTTCATATTCTTAACTAGTTCAAAGCCATTCTTTTTTATGGTCTGCACTTCTCAATGCATTCTTTTGTTGACTTACGTGTCTAATCTGATGAAGATTGGGCGTGTGATCCTATTAATTGAACATTCTATTATAGTTTTATGTTTGTTCCTAAGGGACTTTCTCATTTCTTAGCACTATAAGAAGCATATTGTAGTAGGGCGATCAAGGATTGAAACTGAACATTTTGCCGTTGTTGATACTACACAAGAAATCATTTGGCTCCAATGGCTAGTCAGTGATATGGGTGTTCCAAATAGTGCAGCTACCTCATCACATTGTGATAATCAGAATGCTACTCAGATTGCGCATAATGATGTTTTTTATGAATGTACCAAACACATTAAAGTTAAAATCAATTTTGTTCGTGAGCAGGTTACTCGGGTCACTATCATTCTCTATCTTATCACCTCCTTTAAGCGCAGCCAATAGAGATCATTTCTGTAACTTGAGTTTGAGGGAGTTGTTAAATATATTAATGAAATGATTTTCTAAATCCTCATGATTTGTGCAAGATCAATCCATTAATATATTTATGATACTTGTCATAGAATTATATGACACTTACCATATAATTATATAAAGGCTACTCTTGTATTTAGTTTTATTCATTTAAAAATGATAAAAGTATATATATATATATATATATATATATATATTTCTAACACTCATATTAAGTTATATATGATTGTCACGTACTTTATATTTTTAGTAAAATAAAAAAATAAATTAAATTATATGATCCAAGACATGAAAGAATGACATAATGTTGTCATATCTAATTATATAAGAGTTTATATTCTTGGTATTATTATTATTATTATTATATTTTTATCTTTAACTCTAATTCTAGATTTCATGTAAATAAAAACTTTTATATATATACACACACACGTAGTAGTACTCTCTCTCTCTACATTTTCCTACTTTTATAGGAAATAAAAAAAAAACTGTTATTAATTTAAAAATATTTGCTGTCATAACCGCAATTTTTTTGACGATATATATTTCCAAGTAACAACATTGCATATAAGGATAACTTAAACACTTATAATTAAGTATCAGAAAATTAAAATAAATAATCAAATTCAGTTAAATAATCGAAGAGTAAAATACCTATAATTAACCATGAGAAAATTAAAATAACAATCAAATTCAGTTAATTTAATCAAATTTTAGATATCTGCCTTACCTGAGGGAGTGGAAGAACAGCTAAAACATCAACGATCAGCAAAAACCACCACGAATCTTCCTCTCTTCTTTCACGAACTTCAGTTAGCAGTACATAGATAATATTTATTATCTTAAGGAGATCGAAGACCGAACGGAGAATAGTCAATGTAATTCTCAAATTTTTGTCCAATTCAATACACTTGTTTCGATTATTCATCACCGGAATGTAGAAGAACAAAGGATCCAATATAATTGCAATCACACACAAGAGAAGAAAACTCTTTTTCTTGATTGCAATCTTTATCAATTCCTTGATAACGTGTTTCATCAATATCATGATAACAAACTTCAGTAGTTTTAGTATCACAACTACTGTCACAACTATTATTGCAATTACGATTACCACAAACCAGTATAAAATGGAGCCAATCAATGAATCAGGAACCGATGAGAATAAGTCATCATTATTATCACTTTCTCCAGGAAGTTCGTGTGCTGTACCTTCCTCTAATTGCAAGTCCTGAGACCTGATGAAACATAAATAGTTGAATCACTAACATCAGTTCATGGTTCTGTCAATTTATAGCCATTTAAACATCAAACTCCATGTGAATATTAAGCTACAAAAATTTTAAAGCTAATTCTAAGATTATGATTCTTCGATTTCCTGGCAACGAAAATCTATCCAGAGGGAAGTGTTCCACGATCATTATATCTATCAACACAACAAAAAACTGTCACTTACATGATCGAAAATTGGAGAATGAAATATTCCCAGTTAAAAGAATCAGACTTTGGATTTCTGCAAATTTTGTCAGAGAAATTTCTTTCGAATGCGCAAAGAAGGATGCCCCACAAATGTGCACTCTAGTGCATTTTGAATATTTAGAAAAGGAAAGAAAAATCAGAAACAAGAAAGTTGGTAAAAAGCTTAAGAGTTATAACTACCTTTCATGTCGTTATTGTTTTCTTTTCTCGTAAAATCAGTCAGCTATTTGGACCTAGTCAGTTTGGTTAACTATGCAAATTGCTTGTCTTATGCTCTGGTTTATAACGGTGGATTTTATCTTCTAATTACGTAATGACTGCTTTAAACGCTATTGGAGTTATTAAAAATAAAGGTTGGTAACTGGGTGAATTTGATTATTTGATTCCTTAATTAGTGTTTGATAAAATTTCTAAGGGATATTAAAGTTTTATATTTTGAACGATTAAAGCATGAAATTATGTATCTTTAAAACTAAGAAAACGATAAAAATAAATATTTCTTCTTGATTATTTCATTTTCGAAGTGAGGCAACAAGTCTCTCCTGGCTGCACAGTTTTTTAAATGGATATAAATAACCTATATCTAATTTAAATTTATAAAATAAATACTTTTAATACTTTGATCCTTGATAACTTGATTTTATCAAAGTATCCTTATTTAGTATTTTATTAGTTTTGTAGCAAATCTGAAGTATTTTACGCCTCATTTTATTTATTTTTTATTTTGGAGGAGGAGGAAAAATAAGGAAGATTTCATTAAGCAGCAAATTTTGAAGTGAGTCATCTATTTTTGAAGAGAAGACACACGCCACTGCAAGGAATTGATGGCCACTGCAGCTAGACAAGCTGAGTTTGGAGCCTGAATGAAGAGGAAGTTTGCTGCAAATAGGTTTTCAGAGAGCTTCGCTGCAGCGAGATTTCTAGAATCTTTCGTTGCTGCTAGAAATGTTTGTTTGCTGCAGCTAATAAAAGCAGGAATGCACTAATTTTTGTGCCCTAGTTTTTCTATATGAATAGTAAGCTTAGGTATTTGTGCATTCAGCTGCCACTCACAAACTTTGAGGGAATTTTGCTACCACTTTTGGGACAATACAAGGGACTAGAAGGAACAAGAAGAAGAATCAACAAGAGATTTGCGAAATCGTCAAGATTGTAGAGCGGGCTTCAGAAGAGTTTGCTTTTATATTGTGCATTCATAGATTTCTTGTATTTTGAAATAGATGTTCATTTGAAATTCTTTGTAATCAAAATGAATATCATGTGTGGCTAAACCATTAAGTTTAGGTGGTTGATGAAACTCACATAAACTATGTTTCTCCTAATTCAATTGTTGTCAACGAAAATTCGATCTTAATTTATTTGTGTTGCTTGTGCTTAACGCCTTTAGTTTGTTTGGCCATTAAATTAAATGATTTGTGGTGCTTAATGAATACATAGTTAATCTAGTTGAATAGACGTATTAATTAGAGAGAATATGTATGCTATTTCATTGGTACTTGACGAAGGGAATGAGGCTAATTTTGAATCCTAATTAATAGATTAATTGGAATGAATTTGACAACAATTGAATTAGGAGAAACATAGCGAGTATGAGTGTAGTCAATCCCCCTAAGCTACTTCCTCATCAATTTCCGTTGCAATTAGTTTCTATTAATTATTTTCATATAGTTATTTTTAGATTAGATTTAATTAGTTGCAAATTACAATTATTATTGTCTAGATAAAATTAAACTAGTCTAATTATGGTAATTAATTTGAAAAAGACTTTGAATAATGCTCATGAAAATGATACTTTATTTATTCTATATTACAAAACTTAATATTGTAGGCTTGTAACTTTAATTTAATTTTTGACACTATTACTGAAGATTGTGTGAATTGTTTTTGTTAATATTGTAACCACTTGGTTTGATTTTAGTTTAGACATTTCTTTATTATTGTTTTAATTCTTGTTTGAATTTGTTGTATGGTTATTAATAGTTTATACAAAGAACACAAAGCTTGGAATTTTTGTCGTTAAATCCTAAAATTGAACGCACTGTCATGGGTTAAGATTAGAAAGAAGAAGAGAAAGGAGAGAAAGAAGACGAGAAGCAAGAAACCAAGCTCAGCATATGGTTGATAATAATAAAATAATATTTAATATATTTATTTAAATAGTCTTTAATTAATAAATATAAATAATATTATTGTTTGTTTGGAGAAAATTGACGAAATACGAGAAAGTCTTCTCGGGTAAATACGTGGAATCACAAAACCTCTCAGGGATCCCAATACACCAGTCGGGGATACTATCCCCCAACAACTCCCAACATACCTCCCGGGTGTCTACCTCTCACACCTCCCGAGTATCTATCTCCTAGGGACTCTCGACATATCTCCTAGGTATCTATCTCCTAGGGATGCCCGACATACCTCCCGGGTATCTATCTCCAAGGGATTTTCGACACCCCTATCAGATGTCCACTTTTCAGGAACCTCGTCACCCCTTTTGGGTGCGTTGCCAAACAGGTATTAAAAACGGAAATGATTAAAGAATATCCAAGATTACGCATTAAAAGGCACCACCCTGCCAACCAAGGTCAACGGTCTCATCTCTCAGCTAGACTCTAATAATGTGATGTTGGCAGGAACTGAAACTTTCAAATCTGTCAACACAATCATTTATGTAAAGCGGCTGTCACAATACTCAAGGAACAAAGGCCCTATTATTCTCGTTCTCCGATGATAAGTCACATCAATTAACTCCCAAAAACTCTATAAAAAGAGGTCACCAGAATATAAAAGGGTAACGAATTGTTTCTTATTATCTTAGAGAACTCAACTTCTGCTTTGGTCGATTTTACGCCAAAGTTCCCTTTTTTCTTTCACTGACTTAAGCATCAGAGTTTTCCCATTGAAAAACCCACAAGGCGTCACTCCAAGCGTGTTACGTTTTTGCAGGGTTTAGTAGGTGAAGCTTTACCAGTGCTAAGTTTGTCCCTTTGCCGGTCTCTGATAAATATTTGTGTCCCTCCTAGCCGAATTACTCTCTCACCTTACTCATTGGGTTACTCCTCGTTGGTCATAAGAAAGTCGTCGGAGATTCTCGCCGTTCGGCAGGTTAAGATCTTCGGACATTTTTTCCATCAACAGTTCGGGCTATCTGTGAAAAACTAACAAAAAGCCATTAAAGTGTCACTCAGTGAAGGAAGAGTAAAGAGGAAACTATTCCCAGAATCCTAACAGAAGTCGAATTTTTGGGAGATGGCAGAAAGAAGGCGAGATACAGAAAGTTTTAGCTCCAGTGAAAGTACAATGCATAAAGAGGAAAAGTCCTTGTGGGTATGTGAAAGATATGGCCTCCAGCCAGAAGACGTGCGCAGAAGCAAATCCCTGTCCAGCAAGGCAGAGGCAATGAAAAAGGAGCTCATGGCCATCAAGCGACAATTGACCAATCTCCTCAAGGGAGGAGAGAACATCATTCCCTCTTGAAGAAAGACAGGCCCCTTACAACGACAATTTTGACAGAATTCAAAGGTCAGTAAAAGCGCATGACCGTGCACCTGGCCCCAAACTAATCGTTATACAAAAAAGGAAGGATAAAATGACAGATCGCTCGGCGAAAGAGCAGTATATTCCCCTGGGAATCAACACCCCCTTCAAGATCAACGAGGGGTGTGAGAAGCATCGTGACAATATAGACAGAACCAGAAGAATGGCGAGTAGATCAAGGAAGGAATCTAGCCTAACAACCAATAACATGAGCAATTTCCTCAATAAGAAAAATGCCTGAAAAAGGAAAGCTGCATCTACGATCAGCCGTAGAAAGATTGAAGAATGTGTTAGAAGAATGTTGCAAAAGATGTGGGAAGAAGGAATCGTCGAGCTGGGGAGAGGCCGAGAGCTGAGAATATACGAGCCTCCTCCTTCACATCTCCCTTCTCTAAAGAAATTTTGGTATTATGACTTTCTAAGAAGTTCAAAATGTCACAACTGGCTCCCTACACTGGGAAAACAGACCTTTCCCTGCATCTGGATATGTTCAGAGAGATGATGATGATCCAGGGGCTAATGGAGCTATAAATGTGTAGACCTTTCCCGTTACATTGGAAAAATCGATCAGGTGATGGTATAAGAGCTTGCCACTAGCCAGTATCAACAGCTTATCCCAGTTAGTAACTGCCTTCGAAAACAAGTTTTGGGGAGCCGTTGCAACCAGCCAAAACCTAAGCACCTTACTGTCCACATGCCAAGGTCCAGGCGAAACTTTGAAAAGTTTCATGAGAAGATATTATAAAGAGGTTATGGAGCTGAGTACCTACCACTCCCTAGTATTAGAACGGTTAAAGAGGGGCCTGAAGATCGAACAGGCCTAGTATGCCATCCACCGATGATCGGTGGATACTTATGAGGTAGCCCAGACCGAATTACTTGATGAAGTTGAGATAGAAGGTGAAGTGCTGTTAGGGCTAAAGGAAGAGGACCGTGCAACACCGGTCAGGAGAGAACAGCCATGAGACATAAGGGCCAGAGACAGGGGGAACCAGCATGAAAATCCCAGGAATGGTAAGAGGGATACCGACCCAAATGATAGGGGCCAAGGGAAATTTTTTTTGAAAGGATAAAGAGGCAAGGGGACCCCGAGGTTCCCCCCGGCCAAGGATCTTCCCGAAAGGGTGGGGGAGGTAGCCAACCAGGGATGCACACCCCTCAGGGCTCCCCTATCCAAAATCTATGAATATGCTAAAAACAGGGGACTCTTGGCACCTCAATCCCATAATATGAAAGCCAAGGTGTCAAAAAAAACAAGGGACAATTTTATAAATTCCACAAAGAGTACAATCACACTACTGACTAGTGTGAGACTTTGTGAAATCAGGTCGAGATCCTCATCAAAAATAGTTATCTCACGAATTATATTGCAAAATTTTCACACAGGACGAAGCAACATCCGGAGGATAAGGACGACCGAGGACCTGACCAAGGCATTCTAGTCATCTCGGGAGGTCTTACCTTGACAGGACTCTCGAATAACTCTTATAAAAACTATGTGTATTATTCCCTGCCTAGTCACTCATCAAACATCCATGTGATCAGCATCTAAGATAATAAAAGATCAAAGTGGCCACCATCCCCATCATGTTCACCGACGAGGATGAAGTGGGGGTCCATTATCTTCATGATGATGCATTAGTAGTGGTAATGGGAATCACGTCGAAATAGATTAGTAAGATATTGGTAGACACAGGCAGTTCGACAGATATCATTTTTAAAGACACCTTGGATGCCCTGGGCATAGAGGATTTGGAACTGGCCTCCCCCGATTTTGAGCTATATTGTTCCTTTGAGATCAGTACAGTTGCTAGTGATCATGGGCGACAAGCCCTACCAGAAAACTGTCATGGTAAAATTTTAGGTGATTGATCTAAAAATTCCTTACTCCACCATCCTAGGAAGTCCTTTCCTCCATAACACCAAAGCAGTTAAGAGTATTAACTAACTAAAGTTAAAATTCAGAGTCGGAGAAGGTATCGGCATTGTCAGGGAAAACTAGAGGGAGGCGAGGTTCTGTTTTACTACTTCTAAGTAGGCATATTGCATCCACAAAAGACCCTTGAAGACCTCTACCAGTGAGATAGAAGATCAAATCATCAAGAACAAGGAGGGTATGACCAGGGAAGTATAGTCGATAGCATCCACCAGTGACCAAATTAGGGACAAAATCGAGCACTCGGGAGCTAAAAAAGCGCCCAAAGAGAACCTGATCGATGTAGTTCTGGATGAGCAATGTCTCAAGAGGATCGTAAGGATCGGCACCCAACTAGCTCCTGAGTAGAGGTAGAACATGATGAAAACCTTGAGGCTAAATGCAGATGTATTTTCCTGGAGCTATGATGACCTGCCAGGCATTGATACAACACGAACCTGTTCAACCTATTTAATAAATTGCTTCAAGCAGGTTTCATCAGGGAGGCCAACTATCCCGACTGGGTGGCCAACGTAGTCATGGTTAAAAAGGCCAATGAAAACTAGCGAATGTGCATTGACTTTACCGACCTCAACAAAACCTACCCCAAGGATAGTTTTTCCTTGTCCCAGATTGATTAGCTGGTTAACTCAACAGCAGGACACGAGTTGTTAAGTTTCATGGACGCCCTTTTGGGGTACAATCAGATATCGATGCATCCCTCAACCAAGATAAAATCGCGTTTATCATGGATTAGGGGCTGTACTATTACAAAGTAATGTTCTTTGGGTTAAAAAACACTAGGGCTACCTTCCAAAGGTTGATAAACAAGGTGTTCAAACCCTTGATAGGGAGTTCTATAGAGGTCTACATGAACGATATGATAGCAAAATCCCCAAAAGCACTAGATCATCCCCTTCACTTGGAACAAGCATTCTCCCTCCTCAGGAAGTGTCAGCTAAAGCTCAATCCTGAGAAGTGTGCCTTCAGTGTCAGCTCAGGAAAATTCCTAGGTTTTATGGTCAGCGAAAGAGGGATTGAGACCAACCCACAAAAAATCCAGGCCATTCTAGACCTGAGAGCTCCCAAAACCTTGAAAGAGCTGTAAAGTTTGACCGAGAGGCTAACAGACTTAAGCTATTTTATTTTGAAATTTACTGACAAGTGTTATCCTTTTTTCAGGGCTGTAAGGAAAGGAAAGGGGATGGTTTAGAGCGAAGAGTGCGAGAGCTCATTCAATCAGCTCAAAAACTACCTAGCCTCCGCCTTGCAACTAGTTAGCCCTCTGCCAAAGGAGATGCTATACGTCTACTTGACGATTAGTAAACATGCCATCAACTTAGTCTTGGTGAAGAAAGACTCTTGAAAGACCCAAAGACCCATTTACTACACCAGTAAGGCACTGTTGGATCCTGAGACCCAATACTCCGCACCCGAAAGGCTGGCCCTGGCCCCTTGTTGTTATAGCCATAAAGTTGTGACCATACTTCTAGGCCCATCCAATAGTTGTTCTGATGGATCAACCGCTCTGACAAATCCTTTATTGCCCTAACCTATCAGGAAGGCTCATCAAATGGTCGATAGAATTCACTGAATTTGATATCGAATTCCACTCATGAAAGACTATAAAAGGGTAGGCTTTCATCGATTTCTTAGCTGAACACACTGGGAAGGAAACATTGATAGTCTTCCAGCCCTCGGTCAGCCAACCTGACGCAATATAGGTGGATCTGCCCAGGTCAAAATGTCCCCCCGCCTAGCATCTGTGGATAGAAAAATCAGCAAATACCAGTGGAGGAGGAGCCAACATCATCCTGATCGAACCCGAAGGAGAAGAGGTTATGTATGCCCTTAAATTTCTTTTTCCTATAACTACCAATAAAGCATAGTGTAAAGCTTTGTTGGCAGGGTTAAGAATAGCACAAGAGATTGGGGCCTACACCCTTACAGTGAGCAGCGATTTACAACTCTTGGTGAATCACGTGAATGGCACATACCAGGCCTGAGAAGAGAGCATGAAGGTCTATCTCTCGGAGACACTCCAGCTGATCAACGCATTTGATAAGGAACAGGTGCACAGAATTCCCTGATCCGAAACCGCTAGGCTGATATATTATCAAAGTTCACCTCAGCATTCACCGAGAACATTCTAACGATGGTGTTAGTGAAAACCGTGGGCCGACGAAGCACTTGTCCATCCAAGGACAATAGTATCATGATGGCTCAGGATGAACCAGCCACCTAGATGGACCCAATTCAAAAATATATCGATGAAGGCATACTACCATCCGACAAGAGTGAAGCCTTCAAAACCAAAAGGAAGGCTACTAGGTTTACCATAATGGATGGCATCCTTCACAAGCGGGGAATCAGCACTCCTTACTTAAAGTGTCTCGGGCCAAATAAGGCTCGAGGGGTGTTGGAAGAAATACATCAGAGGACTTGTGAGAATCATAGTGACAGTAGGAATCTGACGCATCATGTGCTCAGACAAGGGTACTTTTGGCCAACCATGAAATAAAATGCTTACGAACTGGTCCATCAATGTCACGCCTATCAAGTTCACGCGGATATCCCGTGACAACCTCCTGAGGAGTTAGCAACATTACTGAGCCTCTAGCCATTCACACAGTGGGGACTTGACCTAATAGGTCCCTTCCCCACTGCTAGAGCCTAGGCTAAGTATGCCATTGTGGCCATTGATTACTTCACTAAATGGGTGGAAGCGAGCCTCTTTCCCAGATCACCGAGAAAAACACTATAGCTTACATTCGAAAAAACATCCTCTATAGTTATGATGTTTTCAACGTATTGATTGCTGATAATAGGAAACAATTTGACAATAGAGGATTAAAGGATTTCTGTGCGAATTGGGGGATTGATCTAAGGCTTGCTTTCCCAGCTTACCCCAAGGCTAACAGTCAGGTCGAGGCCATTAACAAGACTATTAAAAAGTTGTTAAGAAACAAGCTGGGGGAACAAAAAGGGGCCTAAGCGGATGAACTCTCGTAGGTGCTATGGGCTTACAGAATAACTGCCAAAGTTACCATGGATGAAACCCCTTATTTTTTGGCTTATGGGTTTGAAGCAGTGATCCCTGCTAAAATGGATGTTCCTACCTTTCGCACCCTCCACTTCGACGAAGAAGGAAATCGACAGATCATACGCCTTGAACTTGAGCTGTGTGAAGAAGCCAGGGATTGAGCGTTAATAAGAATAGCCGCCCATCAGCAAAGGGTGGCCCTGAGCCTTAAAAACCTCGAGAATTAGTCGAGCTTTCTCCTGGTGTCTCAGGTGGCCTTGAGCCTTAAAAATTGTAGAAACTAGTCAAGTTTTTTCTGGTGTCTCGGGTAGCCTTAAACCTTAAAATCTAGGGAACCAGTTGAGCCTTCTCCTAAGATCATGGTTGGCCTTTGGCCCTAAAATCTCCTGGTCTTAGTCGAGCTTTCTTCTGGTGTCTTAGGTGGTCCTGAGCCTTAAAACCCTATGAATCAGTTGAGCCTTCTCCTAAGATCTTCCCTGGCCTTAGTCGAGCTTTCTTCTAGTGTCTTGAGTGATAGTGAGCCTTAAAAATCCCATGAACCAGTTCAACCTTCCCCTAAGGTTGAGGATGGCATTAAGCCCGAATATCCCTGACCCGACAAGCTTTAAGGTGCTCAGGCCCAAAACCTTGAAGATCCCTAGGCTCTTATTAAGTCATAATTTTGACTACCTGAAAGCTCTTAGGGTAAGTTAACGACCCCGACCGTCTAAGGGTCTCTTTCAAAATACACCTGACCCCGAGATAATTGGCATTCACGCTACTGACAAGTGACTAATAACTTTAATACTTGGTGAAGTTGTTTAATCGTAAAAGTACCTATCAGTCATGGAAAGAAAGTGCGCTAAGAATGAAAAACTGTAAAACTATATGAGAACAGCTGTTTTCATTTCATTAAGTGTAAAAAAGTACAAGTATACCAAGTGTAGGGGTACACAGTCAGTACCCAAAGGAATTGCTTTATGTTACACTGATATTCTTACAAAAACTAAGTAAAAATACAATAATATACAGCAGGGAATAGGCATGACGTGGATTATTTCAACAAGAGGGTTTCCTCCTCTGGAAATTTCTTTCGTTTTCTCCGGGGCGTCCTTCTCATCTGAGGGAATTATCACGGGGGTATCTTCAGCTCGAGGAGAGAGAGGAGCATCTCTATTATTCGGCATAGGGGGTTGGGGTTCCAGCACTACAGTATCGGGGAAGACTGCCTCGAAAAGTCTTTTATCAGCACTTTGACTCTCTTCACCAACTGCTATGTCCGCACCCTGAGTGGTGGTCCTGGGAAGTACTTCTGCAGTTTTAACCTGGTGGGCTCCTGGCATTTCATAGCCTAGTTGGTCGAATAACCAACCCAGGTCCAGTTCAGGATATTCCTAAAAGAAGAGATGATCGGTTAAGTCCACACCCTTGTCAACCCTTTGGTCATATCGGGACTCCAACTGGACCGGCATCCCCTCTTTTAGTTCCAGCAAGGACTTTTGCACCTTTTTGTGCTCTTCCTCCAGGATCTAGTGGTCCTCCCTCAGCTCACTCAACTGCTCCCCTAAGAGGTCCTGGTTCACCATGTTTATCGAGAGTTGCTCTAATAGGCGGGCCTCCTGTATTTTGAGAGATCGATAAAGATCTATCAGCCGATTGTGCTTACCAATGACTGACAGTCGAGCCCTATCTATCTTTTCATTTCCAACTTCCAGGGTCTGGACTCGGGTCTCAGTGGCTGAAAGCCTGGCTTCCAGGGTTTTTTTCTCCCATAGCCATTAAGACCTCTCCTCCTCTAAAGTCGAGACCCTGACTGTCAGCTTCGTATTTTCTTTTACGACCTCCTCCCAGACAATAACAATCCTCTCCTGAGCCCGTTGCTCCAATTTCTTCACTGAATTATTGGCATGTCATTGGATAGAGACTGCTTTCTTCAAATCTTCTATGAATAAGTCCAGCATGTAGGCAATATGTTCAAAAGAAGGATAGAATCAGCCTCCCAAGAGGTAAATTTAAGGAAGCAACCAAATTCACTGAGGAAGGAGAAACTTACCCTATGAGTATACAGGCTTAGGTAGTCGAGAGCCTCTTCAGGGGTCACGTTCCCTATCTCCTCCTCCTTCTTTAGAGAAATCACCTCCCGAGCACTGTTTACAAGGAGGAGGAGATGCTCAAACTCCTTCTTCTTCCCTTTTGGAAGCTCCTCCAGTAGGACCCAGTCCATATCCCTAACCTTGTCACCTTCTTTATTTTGAGGGGAGGGATTATTCTACCTTAAATCCTGGGGGGCAGGTTTCTTTGCCCTTGCCCTGCCCTGAGTTAACCCCCAAGCTTGAAGCATGATCAATATTAACAATCAGCATCGGGCCCTCCTGCCCGACTCGACCCTGATCTAGGACCTGGGAGGCTAATGTGCCTTCCACCCGGTCTAGGACCCTCTCGAACTGGGGAGTAATTGGGCGAGGGGGAAGGGTGACCTTTTTCTTTTTATTCAGCCTGGCTTGGTTGTATACCATTGGCCTTTTGCCCTTCCTTGGCTTGGGTCAGGTCCACCCTCGGGGGACGCTTTTCCTGGTCCTCCCCCGGTTTTTTGAAAGAAATGCTCTTTTCCTTTGGATGTTCCTTTCCTTTCCCTTCCTCCTCAGGATTTTCTTCCGACCTTCCTCGGCCAATCCTTTTCCCTTCTCCCCCTAGGCCTTTATTTGAGAATCAACTATTTTGGCAGTCCTCGAAGTCTCCTTAAAGAGCAACCCTTTAAGACATCAGCCGCCCTCGGCCTCCAGCCCCCTAAAGATCTTTCTATCTCTACCTCTACACAAGTAGAAATTATATTAGGGTGATGTGAGAAAGCGAAGATGATAGTTTGAAAGATCAGGGGAAAGGAATACCTTTGTTTTCCTAAGCCCTTATTTTGGAGAGCTCGCCTCTAGATACCACCTTTGATACCAACCCTGAGCCTACCAAGGTCGCCGGTTGTAGCAACACCTTGACATCCATGGAAAGAAGCTCTAAAAGCTTCTCCGTAACAACTGAGTAGATGTTTGGCTGATTTCTCCTTGCATCTATTACAAAAATATAAGTCAGTAGTCACATTGTCAGCCTGGGCAATTGTAATCATCCACCGGTTACATACCTGACTCTTAGAAGGCTGAGGGGAGCGGGGTCCGGAAAGGCTTAGTCTGGAAAGGCTCGGGCCAAGGGCCAAATGACACGGACTAGTTCCTCACTGACCGATGAAAGGAACTAGTTCGCGTCATTTGGCCCTTGGCCCGAGCCTATTCTGGCATGACCTCCTCATACTCAATACCCTCATGACCCTGGATAGGTTCCCCCGAGGCCTTCATCCCACTGAGAGTAGCATCTAAGAGTTTCTGCCTATCAGACATTCTTTTGAAAGAAAAGAGGCTGGTATAATGTTAAATTCCAAAAAGATCCGAGAAACACGTAGAAACCAAACCCTTCCCCTACTATCGCAGAATGGGTCCTTACCTTTTGTGATTAATGAAAGCTGGAAAATCACACCAGAGATCTACAAAGGATGAACACAAACCCCTACAACAAACACAAGAAACACAGAAAAACAGAGAAAAATACAGAAGGGAACAAAAAGAGTTCGAAGAACAACACCGAAGCCCTTTGACCAACAAAGTACGTCTGAAAAGTAGAAAGTGAAAATTACAACTGAAGGGAGGGGATATTTATACTAGTGGGGGATCGATCCTTGCCATTGATCTTCGACGGCTGCGGATGAGCCACGTGGTTACGCTCCATGAATGCTCTCCGTGGCTTGAGAAATGGCCGAGTACTCAGCCACTATATTTTGGTCAAATGGTATAAGTACTTAAGTCTCCTCTCAGGGAACGAGGAGTCACTAGCTTATATAGATGTACGAAACGACTTTCGAGTGGATAACTTTAAATGAAAGGAGATGTAAAGGCCCAAAGGAAGACACGTTAACCAGGACAGTTAAAGTATCATTACTAAGAATCTGAAGCAGAGGGAGAACATCCTCGACACTATAAGTCCTGTCAGCTCCACCATCTTTATTGGTTTGTGATGGACCCAAACTGCTCAGACAAGCATCTTCCCAGAAATCAGAATGTCAAGATCAAGAGTTTCTGACATGACCTTTGTAAGTCTCACGCCAAAAACTGGGGGATTGAATGTTTGGGAAAAAATTAATGAAACACGAGGAAGCCTCTCAAGTAAACACGTGGAATCCCAAAACCTCTTAGGGATCCCAACACACCTATCGGGGATACTATCTCCCAAGGACTCCTGATATGCCTCCCGAGTGTCTACCTTTCACACCTCCCGGGTATCTATCTCCCAGGGACTCCCGCTATACCTTCTGGGTATCTACCTCTTAGGAACTCCCGACACATCTGCCTGATATCTATCTCCCAAGGACTATAGATGCACCTCCCATGTATCTATCTCCCAAGGACTCTCGACATATGATTAGTTAAATTTTCTTAATAATTCTTGGCTTATATTTTGCTTGTATTTAAGTTATTTTATGGTGTATTGATGAGTTTTTACTTTTTTTGTGTTGTAGGGCCGAAGATTTGTCCTAGGGGTTTAATTGAGAAAATGTGCATTTTGGTTCCGTTTTGCGCAGTTTTCGTATAAAATTCATAGCTTGAAGTAGACTATCGAGAATTTGATGATTTAAGTTGCGTTTTAAATAAGACTCATAGATCTACAACGTTTATGAAGAAATCCAAGTCATTTGAAGACGGAAAAAATATGAAAATTAAGGTCGAAGTTGACTGATAGGCGTAGACAAAGTGAAGGAGGACAACCCAAAGTCAGAAACTTGGGGCTGCAGCACCAAGTCCCTGACTTCAGCCCCTTAAAATCATAGAAAGTTAGCACTGTAGTGCCAAATCTGGGGCTGCAGTGCCAACTACAGTACCCAAATTTCCAAAATTTGTTTTCCTAGTCCTTTTGGTCTTCTAATGCATTCGGGATTCCTTCCTTCATAAAAGAAACACCTAGGGCACGTCTGAGGGGGAGAGACATTCTTTTGGAGGCTACAAACACAAGAAAAACACATCAAAAATTCAGATCTAAGGTTGGATTCATCAAGGAAGCAAGGGAACTCAAGATTGAAGGCTGCACTTCAGAGTTTTATTTTCT
>JAVXUL010104006.1:0-19386 GCA_035590515.1 Trichilia minutiflora | reverse complement strand
ATGTTTTGTCTATTTGTACCATTTATTTGCTTTAAATTATATTTAATTAGTTAATAGAATACTTGTTGTTATTGTTTGGGGTTTTTATATGATTGCTTAATTAGAAAAATCCATATTTCCACTATATTAATAATAAATAGTAATATTTTGAACGTCCAACAAATAGTAATATACCTTGTTTTAGTACAACAAGAACTTGAATTATCAGTTTGCTTCGTGTCTACCCTAATTTTCTTTACTGCCACCAGATACATTAAGAATAGAATTAACCCATAAATTGTTTTCTTCTAAGCATTTTCTAAGATGATTAGCAAACATGGTTTTGCATAGATATAGAGCTGTAATGGCAGCAAATGAAAGAGATAATTGTAAGTTAAGAGATGAATTGTACGTTTCTTGAAAGGGAAAAGCTGGCGAAAGTGTAGGTTGGAGGAAGAAGAGATATATGATATTTGTTACAAGAACGACAACAAGAAACAATCATGAGACAATGACGTTATTTGGTTTCCAACACATAGGCTTGGCACGTGTCAATCCAGATTGCTCAAGGCGGGTACCTGCCGTTACAGACTTTCAGTTTGGTAATCCTCCTGCACTCCTTATTTGCCAAATTTATCCCCCTTATTTTTTGTTGGGTAGTTGGGTAAATAAAGGGAAGTTAGGGGGTGAGAGGTATTGCGTTTGAGCAATCAGGAAAAAACGTAGAGGCGTCCGCATCATGTGATACTGCAACACACTGCAGACAATGACATGTCCGTTATCGTAAAAACCAGAAGAAAACACGTCTCTTTCTTTGTTTTAACAGCAATTCGTTCAATTATAGAGAATTCTTGTTTTTTCAGTTTTATATTCACAAAACAAAGTTTGAGTTTCGGAAATTTTTGAATAATCAAATGATTATTTCTATTCAGTGTAACTCACAAACACTTTTCGAAGATTCTGATTCTCTGGAACATGTCTTTATGTGTAGCTGGTAGAGTCGGAGGTTTTGTTTCTATCTGAATAACAATCATGATGCTGAAACTAACTTCCTCAGCTATCAAGAGATTCAGTGCCAACCCATAATAAAATATTACAACAACTCCAGAAACCAAACCACCTTGATGCTCTATTCCAGAGAGACATTTTCTCTCCAAGATCCAGGTTTTCTTTTTCTAGAAGAAATATCTTACACAATGATTCACTTTGGCTCAAGAAAAGAGCTAGCTCACAGGTCTACCATGGCTTCTTATCCATTGATTGAGGACATGTACTCACATGTTCGAACTGTAGTCTTCTTAATATTTATCGCTAATTGGTATAGCAAGTATTTTTGGATAAATAATAGTAACTAATACGACCATTTTTATATCCTTCGTGCAGCAATATTTATGCTAATTTTTGATAAACAACATAAAATATTTACCTCTAATCAGAATAGAATAGACAGTAACTGTTGTGCCTGCCACTCACTGAAACATTTCAGGCACATACTTCATAGTTACGGAGGTTGCCAATTAATTAGATTGATTTTAGTGTGAATGTGTTGTACAATGCACAAATAAGTCAAATTTTGAAGTGACCATACCTATATAAGCTGCCATTTCTAATTTTCTATTGCAAACATTTATAACTTTGTTGGTACTTCGTGAGAACAGTTATTATCATTCTCTTCCGCCAAATCCATAGCACATGGCTTGCAGATTTGTTCAGCCCTCTTAGTGTCAATCCGACACATCAAGTTTCAAGCTAGCAACCCCGGCGAATAAAAACTTGCAATGCATGCTGATCACAGAAGATTATCAGCAAACGTTTGTACCAGCTGAGAATTGCTCTCAAGATCAACGTGCCTCAAGAATGCGACCCTTTATCAGAACAGCACAATATTGGGCAATTTTCTTCTCCTTTTTCTTCAACGTTCGTCAATATACCAAAAATAAAATCTTAATTTTCTAAAAAATAAACAACAAAAGCTTATTAATTAAACTTTTATATAAGTTAAACAAGTGTCAACAGTTCAAATTATTGTATCTTGCAATACAAGTAAACCGATTCAACTGTGAAAAGTCAGTTCTTTATAGGATCATTACAGTTTCTATGCTGTTTGACAAAAGCTACTCTTTAACAAGGAGACTATGACGTCATACATTACATCTTCAAGGAGCAAGGATCTTGGCTAAGATACGCGGGATGAAGAGTTCTTTCCATTTAAATTCATGTCTAAATGCAGTTGAGAGGCACCTTCACCACAGGGTTCCTTAACATTGCAAGAATATGGCCAGTATTAGATCCAAGTATTGAGATGAATTTATTAGCTGCTTATACCAGAGTTACCTTGGAAGAAGAAGAAGAGATACTAAAGGGTCCATAGTGAGCCTGAATCAACGGTTCAAATCCAAAAGAGGTTTCTGATGTGCTAATAGCTCCTGCTGAAGGTATGGCAATAGGCTGGTTTGAGATAGTACATTGGTTAGAAAGATTGAAACCAGTTTGCACTGTGCTTTCTTCATTAGCAGAAAATGTGTCTGTTCCTTTGTTGTTATTCAGCAATCCATTCCCCTCCTCGAAGACCATTCCTGTCTGAGGCAGTTGCACAGATGGTAATACTCCAGGCGACCACATTGGGTGCAAGCTCAGTCCATTTCTCATTGTTAACATCTGTAGACCAATTGAAGCAAAAAATAAACTTTTAGTCGGCATAGTGCTATTTTCTGTTCTCTGTGTGATAGCAAGTTAGTTGAAGAATAGCAAGTTGGTGAAGAAGAAATTATAGAAACATAATAGAGCAGTTTCAGTGAAGGCAGCACAAAATCCAGCCTATTTCAATTGTTTGTCCCAGTGGGCCACTGTTAAGGTAATATCATAGGAAACTTGTCCAACAAAGAATATTCCACACATATCATAGTAAAGTTAGATGGTAGTAGAAAAATAAAAGCATTCTATTTCACTTAAGGCCAAAGAAAACACCAAAAAAGCTAGTATTTTGTTCCATGCTGAAGGTGGTTAGCACAAAAGGCAAAACTCAAAGGTTTAGGAAGTCAGGAAAAAATTGCACTGGTTGGAGTGGAAAAAGCAGAAAGGGCAGAATGGATCAAAATTTCCATTGTCAAAACCGGGATTTCATGACTGTCTATCCTAAAATCAGTGTCTAATAATTAATTAAACTTCCATATTCTGGCATGTAAAAGTATTTTGGTCCACTCACTATGTATACCTCAAAGTTTTGAGTTTAGAAGCAGCATTAGATCTAACCTGCAAATCAAAATGTGGATGAAACCAAATTTACGAGTTTAAGATTACTCAATATCTCATAGACTCTGATGATTATAGGTTAGAAGGTCAAACGTCCACTGTATACCCAAATGGATAGTGACAATGGAACCCACTGAAACAGAGGACAAGATAGTTCCCCTATTAAACAAAGAATCATTTACAATTAAACCGCATACTTCGATTTGATTTATTAATACGGGCCAAATAGATCTGATGACATACTATGGAAGGTGAACTAGCTCACAACTTTAAGACACAGGAAGAGGTATTTAGGACAAATCAATCAGATATTTGAAATGCAACAAATTTTCAACCAGTACAAAATTCATTCTTAGGCTTGTTTCCAGAGCAAAATTTAGTTGCACCAAAGGGTACAAGGTTGACCATAATCATGTATGCATCTGGTTATACAATTTACATTTGCTTCAATTCAACATCAGAATTAAAATTTAAATAATTTTTAGTAACATTAACGTTTAGTTAGATCATCATAGTTCTAGCATCACCACACTCGGTGCATCCCAAACTCGTGTTTCAAACTGAACGACAAGTGAAAACCGACCTGCACTTGAAGTTGAAGTTGAATTTGCTTCAGGTATTCGATCTCTACATCCAGTATTGAAGCCTTGTCCGTCTATTATACCATAAAATCATATAATACCAAGAATTATTCACCTTATATATCAAATTTTTCACATAAAATCTAGCAGAAAGGAAGAAAAAATAGCAAAGAAACTATCTTGTTAGAATTTAGGATTAGGTTCTGTGATGCTTTCAGTTTCTCGTTAATTCTACTCCTCCTCTGTCCAACAATGAAACATATATATGAACACAATCCATAAATAAATAAACAGAAACTCTGTATAAATTATATAAAATTATAGAATACTTAAAAAGGAAAAACTTTTTCTGACAAATTCTGAGCCTTTGCAGGCCTGCTCCATTTAGAAGACGTTTTAGGTCGACCTGTGTTGTTTAATTGGAATTTTGGACATCCGATACCTCGAGACCTTCTACAATAAAAAATAACAAACTTTTTTTTTTACTGAAAAACAGCAAAGGTGACAGATTTTTTATGAGAAAAAAATTTCCAATTTTCATAAAGGAGTAAAATGCAAACAAAATTACCTCTCTGTTATTGATGCAGAATCCACGGCACCCACCACAAAATTAGAGAAGCTGACACGACCGGAAGATGATGCAAGAAGAGACAGGTCCGCAGATCGACTGTATCGTGTCGATCCCGCTGCTGAGTAAATAAACAATAAGAGTACGATGATGAAGAATTGTGGATAAACTGATTAAGAAACGAGGTGATTTCTTCGGGCTCGTGGCCCTCATTTGGCAGCGTTGTCCCGTACAGATCGGCCATGAATTGCAGATAATCAAAAGAAGAATTTAGCAAAAATAGAAGAGAGAACTTATAGAAGAACAACAATCATCAGAGACAGAGGTGTTTCGATTTCTTCGGTTTTGTTACGGTGGTTCTCTTCTGATCTCTTTTTCTGGGCACTTTTGTAGGATTTTATTCATTTTAAGTTGTGGGTTTATCAACCGCGACTAATCAAATTTGAGTAATCTCCCGCCCTAATTACATTATTTTTTCTGAACCTCATACTCTTATAATTTTCAATGAAGTTCTCTATATTTATTTATTATAAATTATACCACATACATACTCATGTATTATTTATGATCCCTTATCTTTATATTTACATCACTTATAACTAAAATGTATGGATTTCTATTCATTTTCACCCATCAACCACTTTACATAGTTAAAACTCAAACTCAAATTCTATATATAAATAATTAAATAATTTTTATTCAACTATATAATTATAATTTTTTATTATCCTTACTAAGGGTAAATATATGCAATTTAGATTGATTTAAGATAAAATTTCAAATCAATTTGTACGTTACTGTTTGAAACTAAATCAATTCAATTTATTAAAATATTATAAATTAATTTAATTCAAGTTATAAAATATGATTGAAAACGGTTTAGATCTATGATTTAAACTATATTATAAAATAAAATATGTAATGGTTAATTATAATATACTTAAGAGAGAGTTTTACGAATATTTTTTTTAACCATTTTGTGAATAATTTTTTTTATTAGTTGTTATCACATAGAGAAAACAAAGATAATCGTGTATAATTTAAAATGATAAATAAATAATAAAAAAATTTTATAAAATATTATTAAAGTTTGATTTACGATTTTGTGGTTTGAAATTAATCTAAAATCCAAAATAAATACTGCCAACTATAATTTGAAAAATATTAATTCATATATTAATTTTAAAAAATTTAACTATTTGGATTGATTTGTATTTGATCTATTTGAAAATATTCAGCCTTAATTCTTGCTTTCAATATAATACATATAATCTTTTTTGAATACTTTATTTTTAATTCCTAATTTTAATTATTTTAATGTAATATAGTTATATTCTTATTATTATATTATTTATTTATTTATTCTCAAAAATTTATTTTTACTTTTATAAAAATATAGAGTGCGACAATAATACGATTCTATTATATTAATTTATCTTCTTGAATTTTTATAAAATTTTGTAAATTTACTTTTATGTGATCTCTTTAAAAACAAATAAATAAAAAATAGAGATAACATTGTTTGTTTTTCCTCCCTTGAACTTTTGTTAAAGGTTTCCAAATATTGAGGGAGAAGTGTAATTTCTGAAGTTTAAGGGGTTCGTAGTTGAACTTGAAGGGGAAAGTCAAACAAACAATATTTAATAGTTGACAGTCTTATTGTTCTGAAAGTAGCATTAATTAAGGCAACAAAAAACATGCACTTCCCTATGCCCCTTTTTGTATCGTGTTGGCGACCAATTCAAGCAACTGTTGACACAACACGGTGAACTCTTCCTTTCCCACTATCGCCGTCTCTGTTCTCGACAGCGGGTTACATTTATAAAGGCCCAATGGATCAATAATCAACCACAAAACATAACCTCAGCCGTCTAGAATTCCTGACATTATATAGCTGTTGAGGTCGAATGGGCCTCCCAAGGTCTACGATCAATAATTGCTCTGATTTCTGAAAATTATAGACATTCATCACTTCGGAAGAAGACTTGCTCCTCTCAGTGTAAACAGAAGTTAACCAAACTCGACAAATTGTGGAAAATTTTGATTCAACTTATATGCCAAAATTTAAAGAATGATCAAGACTTGAAATTCAACCACAGTGACTCATATGTCTTAACAATTTGTACTTTCCACGGGATTAATGATTCACAGGCATGATAAATCAATTAATTGCTCACTAAAATGGGAAGCTAAATGCTACTTTTGTTCCCTCCTCTCCAAGACACGTGTCCTCCACACAACAAATTGATTGCGTAAATGAAATTTAGCCAAAAAAAAAAAAAAAAAGAGTTAAAGGTCTAGACTAGCTTTAAAATTGATGAATATTGAATAGTATTGGCAGGTTGCACACTGCATTACCAGCCAGTAATGGATCCAAACGAGTACAAAAAAATGAACAAATTCATCATGGCCAACCCTTGTCATCACATCTGAGAAACCAACAGCCTGAAAACTAATGGTACTCTATGAAGTAGACAGGGCTGTCGTTTTACAAATGGGGCACAAATTTTTGTGCATTAGCCATTTTTTAATACAATCAGTGTGAAAATCATGCCCACAATCCAGTGCTCCAACATCCTCTCCATCGTTATATTCCTCCTGTTCACAGTAAACAAAGATTAATTAAGCAAAAAATAACCATGTACGAAACTAAGCAGAAGACACAAATCACTAACTGAAAAATACGTGGAAACGGGAATCAAGCACAAGACAAAGTCATTACCTGACAGACACAACATGGTTCTGTTTCCTGTTGCAATCCCGTTGGGTTAGAATATTTCCATTGTTTCAAACGGTTCGTTATAGTTTCTTCACCCAATCCTGTGTTCACATTGCCAATACGCTCCTCCAGAGCCAATAATTCCTATAATCCCAACATTGTGTTAGGACCACAATTGTAAGCTGGAAAACTACATGTTAAAAGATCCTTGTGCATATCTTACCTCATATGACATATTATCAACATCGAGCCGCATATCTCTATGCCGGTCATGAATGTCAGCCACCCCAAAAAAGACTGACTGGTCAAGAATCATAACATCCTGACACAAGCACGAGTATGTCAAATTTCAAGCCATCAGTTTATAGAAAATAAAAATATAGGTATACATTTTAACACTTAGTTGAACATGCTAACAACAATTGAGCAAACTGATTGTTGATATTAACACTGAAGAATAAATCCGTGATCAACTCCCAGAATTTTTTCTGGGAATTAAATAGAATTTCTAATCCCAAATTCCCTCCAAGTGCCCACCCTTACCTTCTCTTTAACTGTGAGACCAGGCATTTTTGCAATCTGATCTAGAACCATATCATACAAGATGTTGATTGCATATGACAAAATCAAGGTTACGTGACCTAGTCGAATAGATAATCTTTTAATTTCCGACACCAGTCTCAATTGGAAACCAAATAAGCAGCAGCCTTCATTATAGCAAGTCATCAATCAAATCAATCAAAGGCCACTTTCAGCATCCTTAGTTGTCTAAAGAAGTTAATGATTGAAAATCACATACTATTAGCTTTCCAACAATCAGGAAATACTCATATGCAAGACTACATTATGTGTGTTACAATGCTTTGCCAACAATGAATTTTATTGATGCGGTCTATTAATACAGATCCAGTAAATGTGAAATCTAACCTCAAATCGCAAGCTCTCTCCCCTACGCATGAGATCCAACACATTACGAATCTGCTCAAGTCAAAATAATATCATAAGTCCCAGTTTACTGTTCTTTGGCATACAAAGTTATATATTGTTGGAAAAGGAATGCCAGGATAACGGAGAACTTTGAAAACATCACTAATGTATGTTCAAACCCATACACAAATGAAATGGCATTAACTCAGGCAGGTACATCGAGTTGCAAGCAAGCACACAAACAGACAAAAAGAGAAAAAGTAATCAGTGTAAAAGTTTGGAGTGATGATAAAAATGTGAATAGACCCTAAACAAGAAAAGGGAGAAAGAAAAGAAAATAATCGGTGAACAATTTTGACACAATGCTTAGCTTGTGGGATAGATATAAAAAACAACCAACAATCATGCCTACATTAACAAGTGGAAAATGTGAACCAACTACAAAAGTCATATGCCCTGAATTTCAGTAATAATACCAAGAGTTCTAATTTGGTGAAAAAAGGAATCGAAGAAGATGCATAGCCGACAAGTTTTAGATATAATGATCAATGTTCTATATAAAAAAAATTCAAGTTTTGCACAGAGGCAAAGTGAAATGTTCATGCCAAATTACCAGAAACAGCAAATAAGCAACTGAGAACGAAAAAAAAAAGAGAGTCCAAAATTGATGGCATAAAAACTTAATCAACAAGCAAGAAAACTCGCCATGTACAAAAAATTTCTTTTCTTTTTTTCTTTTCTCTGAAATCATGATGCTACAGATGCAATTGCACAGAGATAGTTAGAAGGTGGGATGAAGATGATACAATATCTTCGAAAAAATATGAAGTTTCTGAGTTACAACAGAATAATGTTTATCATCACAACCTTCGATTTTAAACTGAAGTAGTTATCATAATGATATGAAATCATATGAAGATGATACAATATCTTAGAAAAAAATATGAAGTTTCTGAGTTACAACAGAATAATGTTTATCATCACAACCTTCTATTTGAAACTGAAGTAGTTATCATAATGATATGAAATGCTAGAATCAGGTAAGAATGAAAGTTGATTTAAAAAAGAATAAAATCAAACATATGCTATCCAAACAATTTTAAGTTGAAACTGAATTTCAAGAGAAGCATTACAGCTAGACAATTGAGAAATCAGGAACAGACGTTACAGACCTCAGATACAACAAGTCTATTTCTTCCTTCACCAGCAGCAGCCAGAGCTCGCAATGGATGTGGAAACCCAGGTCCCCCATCACCTTGTCTCTCTAACCATGACACTGACCTTGGGTAGGGCTGATGATGCCTCTGGTTAGTAGCTCCAGATGAAAGCATCATCTGTTCTGCCGATGGAGGAACTGAATGTAGTGGAATTTGGCTACTGCCATTGCCTCCAGACTCAGAACCCAGAGAAGAAATCAATGATCGACGAACCAGCTCAGAAAATCTTCTCGGATAATGAATAGGAGAATTGGGATGAGGAACCCATGTAGAAGCAGATGACGGATGGACACCTGTACTTGAACCCACTCGAGATGAAGAAGCGCTATTTCCTGGTATACTTATATTTCCACCAGCTGAACTCCTATTTGCAGGATTTTGAACTAAATGTCTCAAGTCAGGTGCAGGTACAAACATGGGATGTTCCAATATATTCCTACCCATGACTCTGGGCCTGACTTCCTCCCGTGGAAAAGCATCTCTATCTCTAGAAACACTGGAACTTGATGAGCCTCCTGTTCTTGAGCTAGAACCTCTGTTCCCCCGAAATGGATGCAAATTTCGTGGCAACGTGGGCACATGCAGCAGAACAGGCTGGGTTTGAGAACTTGTATTATCTGCCACTGTTGCTGCTCTTGATTCCAAAGATTGACCATTTGGTAGATGTCTTGATGACTGGTGAGCAGAGGAAACACTAGCATGCCTAACAGAAGGCCCTGACGGAAATAGAGCTGGTGGCATAGGCTCTTGCCGGTTTGAAGGACTTATACGCGCACGGAAGTTTCTCCGGGAGCTTTCAACATTTCCTGGCACATATGTATCAGGCACATGGTCAGGAACCGGTGCTCTTGCACCTAGTCCAATTCCTGGGTTCACCTGCTCTGATTGAGTAGATATGCTTAAACTACTGCCTCCATCATAGTGAGCTGAAATGGCAGGCCATGCACTACTTTCAGCATGCTGAAAGTAACTAGAACTTCCACTAACAGAGGATTGTTCAACATTTCCTTCCAGAGACTTTCGTTTACGAGAGGCACGACGACCCTCAAATGAACAACCAGGTCTACCATCATTCTCTTCAGCCACATACCCACCACTGCCCGAAGGAAGTACACAAGCTTCAGAACCACTAGGAGGTGAAATTCGCTCATTTTCCGACGCACCTGACTTGTACGAATTAGAGCATCCTATGACCTGATAATCATCATCATTATGACTAACAATACCTGTATTTAAGTTGAAATTCTGTGACATCACATTAGAATTCGAACTTTGCACGAACAGAGGATTGGCATTAGCACTATCCACTGACATGCTACTACTGGGTTCACATTGTTGCTCTTCTAATCTCAGACCAGCTCCAGAACAAGGACTCAATGAAGGCCAACCATGTTGTGTTTTCCAATCATCACGACTAACATCATTTTGGGGGGAACGAGAGCTGGGTTCACCGAAGCTCCAACTATTTGATGTTTGCCGTTCATGACCTATGGAATTTACATATGTAATGGTTGAAGCAGCCGGTGCTAGCATGTACTCTGGTAGTCGACTTTCTGGAGGATTCCGCATATTGTTCCAACAAATTTGCTGATCTACAGTAGAATTTGATGTAGATCCACAGTCAAAGCTTAAAGCTTCTGGAAAGGAACCAATACTACCCTTTTGCCCTTGCATTAGGGCAAAAACAAGTTTCCTTATAAATGACCTGTAGACATTACAAATAAAATTCAAAACAAAAAATAATTAATTGTGCACTTTCGATAAATCTGGTACCATAAAGTAACAGAAACGTTTTAATTTTCACATGCACATTGATAGAACTCTAAGATGATGCATCCATATAAAAGCATGCTGCAATAAAAGCCAACTTAGCCTATTTTCACATGCACATTATTCAGCTCAAGTATGATATGACCACAAACAACTTCAAACATCCACATATTGATAGGCATATTACTACATTTTAAATGTAGGTCATTATGTCATACTCATTTTCCTAGGAGTATTGTCACTTGCAATCTCTAAACTACGGACAAGTCAATTGATATTATTGTCATTGAGTAAAACCTAAGATCTGCTTTATTTACTTGAGACAGTGCAAACCTATGTGTAATTTATTTTCAATACTAATCTTATAAAACGAATATTATCTTACTAATACTTAGCAGTTTCAAAAGCATGATGTTCCAAACTAAATGTTGCGATACCATATATAGACAATATTACTGCTCTTCCTTTGTAGAAAATTATCTTCTAGGTTCCCCATTTTCACAAATATACAGATTCCAGTAAAAATTAAAATCTAAATAGCTTGTCACATTTCTCTGATATCCATAAAGTAGCAATGTAACTACAATAAAAGCAAAGGCAAAACCACATTGGTGATACTCAAAATATATACTTCAACAATTTCACAAAAGGAGCACAGTATAGCTCAAGAGCCAGATTGCTACCTGTAGGTCAGTGTATGAGCAAATAATCTCAGAACATCACGTTTCAATCCAAAACTACCAATAATTATTACCAATAATTATTCAAACAGTTACCCTAATGATTAAGAAAGTTGTAGCTGTAAGCAAAAGCGAAAATTAATCAACCAATCCATATTTTATCTTAACCAGGGATCCTAACATTCAAATACACAAATGTACATGCATATCCTGACATCAAAGCTCTTAAAGCAGTAGTAAAATGTCAAGAACATCAGCTCCAGAAAGCGAAATCAGACCAATGCAACCATTTTAGAATTCAAAACCACATAACATAAAGCACCAGCAAGAGCAGATGTTGGGGCTATATATTAAAATGAATTCAAACAGTTACAACCTAAAAGCTTTCAAACAATAACGCATAAACATTAAAAATTTCTAAATATATATACACAAAAAAAAAAAGATTTCCTGTGAAGCCGAGTGGAAATCTCTCTCCTGTGTACTTTCCAACCCAAAAATAAGAAATAAAATTAAGAAAAGAAGGGAAGCCAAAATAAACAAAACAACCATACCCATATAAACTAATAACTTATCAGACAGATTTCTAGCTCAGCAACTCATACGGTCAAGAATCTGAATAATAAATCAAAAACCAAAGCAAGTGAAAACAAAACCACAAAAAACAGCTTAAACACACAACACCAAGCAATAACAGAAGCTAAAAAAAAATAAAGATTGCATTTTTTCCCAGAAACTGGCCGCCTCGAGAAATTTTGCTTAGCTTTACAGCTAAAGCCAAACCACCAAACAACTTTCTTTTCAAAAGAGAAAAAAAAAAAAAGCATAACGCTGTTCACATCCCATCTTATAATCAACCGATCAAGCTAAAATAACCTTTAAGAATCGAAAAACAAATCTGAGAGATTTACCTAACGTTTACTAGCGGCAAAAACCGATCGATCTAAAAGTACAAGCAAAATAAATAAGGATTGAACCTCAAATATGGATTAAGAGGCCTCTATTCTCTCTCTAGAACAGAGAATGGAGAAATAAAAAATTGAGAAGGAGCACACGGACACAAAGGAAGGAAGGAAGGAAGAAAGAGAGAGAAAGAGAGGCCCTGAAATAAGATGAGATGAGATAAGACGAGAATGTAGAATAGAAAGAGAGGTGGAAGAAGAGAGAGATTAAAAGCGGACAGTAATATGCAATTTACCAAATAACCCCGCTACACTATTAATTATGGAAATTGGAACGAGGACTATTATTATTATTATTACAATTATAATTATTATGTTACTACTACTAGTCATAAATCATAATAAGGGCAGTTTCTTTCTATTACGAAAATAATATAAAAACTCCTTGACAGCAGCAAGCAAAGAAATTGCCACGTGTTGGGACGCTCACCAAATAAATCTCTCTACTCTAGTCTCCATTGTAGACTCCTCCTTTTTAATTTTTCTTTCGTTATTTTTTTAAAATTAATAAAATTTAGTTACAGTGGTAAACTGGTAATACTAAACAAATGCGCAATGTAGGCAGACCCACAACCTCTCTTGCTCGCTCGCTTCGCTTTGTTTCCATCTTCTTCACGCCAAGCACCTGCCCTTCTCTTTTACCATCACATGCATTTCTTTCTGTCTCCTTCTTTGGCTTTCCTCTCATGTTTTCGAGGACTTCCTTCTTGTGACTTGAGCTGTTCATGTGTGACCAAGACAAGCAAAATACAAGTGTTTTATTTATTTATTTATTTATTCTCTCTTAAGTTAAGTCTATATCATATAAGCACATACGTGGCATTTGTGTAATTAATTGGCCCCACTGTTAGATGGCTTAGATTTTCTTCCGATACCAAAAATCTTGATTGCTTTGTATAATATTGACTGCCTATTAATGGGAACTTGTTATAGATCACATGGTTCAACCATATCCATCTATATATATGATGAATGAGCATTTGACCAAATATCTATTTTAATATATTTCTAAGGGTCCCTTTGTATAGCTGTCGGTCAATTTTTATAAATTATATATAAAAATGATAAGAATACTTGGTAGTGGAGGTGATATCTGCATATACAAAACCGAATACCGATCCAGGTCGCTAACAGGATATATTATTGCTTTGCTTAAAAAGATGGTGTGAAACCGAAGACATAAAATTCCAATAGTATTTGTGCAGGTTCTACCCACAACTTTCCTTGAAATTGTGTCTGCTACCGTTCATATCTCTATCGTGGGCCTCTTTAGTTTTTGTATTCTCGATGTCTTCGGTCCTAGTTGTGCGCCTTTTATTATTTTTGCCATACTCTTCCTTTTCATTTTTCAAAGATGTTTTGTTTGCTTCCTTTTTAATCTTTTATTGAATTTTATTTTATGCCATATAGGAGGAATTGCTTATATATAATCCATTGCGTAATACTTTCACTTTGTTTGAAAATTGACAATAGGACACGATTCTTCCACCAAGGCGAATATTGGGAACTTGCTATGTCCCTATGCTTTTGAAAACGAAATTAAATTGTATAACCTAACCAGCTACCTATACAAGATAACAAATGAAAGGAAAGGCCATGTTCTCAGGCTCAGCTCATGCCTGTTGTAGTTTGGAGTAGGCAGGGGAGGCACAAATAACGAAGAAATTAAATTGCTGGCCGTAATTGACTTTTCTTACAAACAAGAGCTTCTGTTCGATACCGCGTGAGTACTCAATAAAAATGAATTTAAGGCAATGAGTTGCTGTTGCTGTTGCTGTTGCTGGCAATTATTTCATTTTACGTATGCAAAATATTTCTGAAAAGGTGGGTGGAGTTGTGATGGAATCAATTAAATTCTAGGGCACAAAGCTTGTGACCTCAAAATTGGGTCTGCCAAAATCAGAAGGACCGATTGAAATGACCCACCCACAACACCATGCGTTAGCGTATGAAGATAGGTGGATGTTGAATGTATGACAATGATTAAGCACATGGCAAGTGTTTGTAGGCAATTGAAATCGAAATAGATTGAACAGGGAATTTGAAAAGATAAAGTCAAAAGTGTTAATAGCTCTTAATGAAATTATAAGCATTATCAAGGGACGGGAGGAAGATTGCCTAATAGCTACCGCAACTAGCCGGCATCACAGCTTTCTTACATTCAATTTTTGTCTTGAAATTTGTAAAAGGAAAAAGGCTCTTCAAGACAAGATGATAAATACACTTCACACCGCAGAATAGGGGCATTAGTTACATACAAAAATGTACATGGTCTGATAGCAACGATATTGTCATACAAGTTTCGGAATCTCAAACCAATTTATTTGTATGCATTTTGAAATTATAAAAAAATCGCAAAGATGATGTCTCCGCCTACTGCTACAGCATACAATTTATTCGGTGTATAGCTTAAATATGCAAATCTGTGCCCAGCACCCATCAAACTAGACTTATTTGGATATTTTGCCAAGGTCTAGCTCACGGATTTAAGTTCGTCTTTAATTTCTTATCTAAATTTATTATATAAACATATTATTTTTTGAGTGAACTTCTTGATACAATATCGTTCTAAGAGCTATTTACAACATACAAAAGATAATGAGATTATCTCGGATAATCTGTCCGAACTTATTGTTCAGTTTTTTACGTTCCTTGATTTTTACAGCAAGTTGTTTTGGGCATGTCAGTCATGTAACAATACGTGTTCAAAGATACAAAATTCTATATTTTCAATATACTGCACCCAGAAATCATAGGAGGTACGTTATTTTTTTTCGATTTTAGAAAAAAAAATTCTATGCTCACATACACTAACTCTCATACATAAGCAAAACCCTCACTGACTTAAGTATCGGAGGATTTTCATCGGAAAACCAGCTTTATCCCTGAGGTTTCTATTGTTTTGCAGTTTCAAGTTAAGAAATAAGAGGAGAAGACCTGCTGGTGCATGCATGTAGACCGGACCATGCAAGGAAAACTAAAAAGATGACCCGGTTGTTGCAGCTGCTTCAAGACAGTGAACAGCGATATGCAAAAAAAGACTGATAGATACAGATATTGGTCAAAGAAGTGTCCGAGATGAACAAGATGATACAGGACAATATACAGGATGCGAGGGTACTAGACGAGACTATGGAGAGTAGCTTCCCTCGATCGAAAGCCGTGGTGAGGGATGAGGAAGGAGTCAGAAGAAAACTCAGGACCAAAAGGTATACAACTACAGAGAAAGGGAAAAATAAGGCTATAGAGGAACCCCATTTGGAGAGAGTGGGGGTTAAAGATGCATGCATACCCCCGGTTGCTCGGGAAAAGCATTACCTCGGATCTACAAGAGTTTTTCAGAGCCCAGACGCAGTCCAAGAGATACCTGACAATACCAGCCCAGTTTCGAGTGATATGAGAATACTTTTGGAGTAGAGACAGAGGTGGGAAAGCGAGGTATTTAGGCAAGGGAACCTGTGTCATGAGGGGGAACGAGGGATCGACAACAAGGACAGAGATGTAAAGTCCTTAGTAAGAAAGACGGTGGGGGAGATAAGCAAAGAAAAAGCAAAACCCCGAAGTTAATTGGTCGAACCTATTCAAGTAATCGGCCCCTATACGAAGTCACATTTTAAACCCAAACTATTCGGCTAGACCTTGTCTAAGAAATTTAAAATGCCCCAAATTACTCTATTTTATTGGAAAACAGATCTATCACTACACATAGACTTTTTTCATGAGATGATGCTCGTCTAGGGTCTGAGTGAAGATCAGATGTGCCATTTATTCCCCCTGACCTTAGAAGGGCAAGCCAGGAAGTCGTTTATGGGTTTAATCCCAAGGAGCATCTGAAGTTTTGAGCAATTGTGTGATGTATTCACTGTAGAATTTAGAGGTCCAGTCTTTAGCACAAAGACCCCGAGCTCCTTGTTACTGCTCAAATAAGGAAATGGCGAAAGTTTTAGAAGCTTCACCAAAAGATACCATGAGGAGGTGCTTGAATTGGGGGCTTTCCACCACCCGTTGGCCCTGGAGGGGCTGAAATAAGGGCTTAAGATAGACAGGGCATGGTATACTATATATAAGTCCTCGGTGAGCACTTATGAGGCAGCTCGGAGAAAAATACTTGATGAGATAGCAGTAAAGAATCAAATAATGCTAAAGATGAAGGAACAGAAGCCCGTAGAGGTTCCCCCAAGAGACAACAATCGATTCAAGAAGCCTGACAATAGGAGGTGGAGAAGTGATGGGAGGAAGTTTCCTAAGGCTAATCGAGGAAGGGATAGAGCTCCCGAGTACTATAGGGGTGACAAGCGGAGAGAAGAGCAGTATTCTAGGGAGCGAAGATCACCTCAGAGAGACGATCCAAAGCTAGTCGCCCAGCTGGATAAACCGAGATGTGTGGAGTAGGGGGAAGAGAAAAGGAAGTTTACTCTACTGAACGCTCCCCTTTCGCAGATTCTAGAGGAGGTAAAGAAACGGGGGACATTGCTGTTGGACGCCTGTCCAATCAAATATAAACCCTCATAAGAGGCAGGAAATAAATTTTGTGAGTTCCATCAAGACATGGGACACTTGACGGAGGAGTGCTACGAGTTGCGAAATCAGATTGAAGTTTTGGTCAGGAATAATTACTTGATCGAGTTTGTAGCTCGCGACAATGAGAGACCCCAAGATCTGATACGGGCCCCGGGACATGATGATGCAATGGTAATCACTGGTGGTCCCATGCTTGCTGGAAATTCAAACAATTCCAAGAAGAATTATTCTAGATATTCTATCTTGAGTGTAAATTGGAGCCACATGTGTTGAATGTGCATGCAGAGAAGAAATCGAGAATAGCCTCAGTGCCAATCATGTTCATGAATGAGGATGAGTATGGGGTCCATTATCCTTATGACGATGCTTTGGTCATTACAATGACAGTAGAGACTTCCCAAGTTGGGATAATCTTGATTGGCACGGAGAGCTCTACTAATATCATTTTAAAGGAAACACTAGATTCTTTGGATATAGAAGACCTTAGGTTAAGACCGACAGAGACCGTCCTGTATGGATTCTAGGAGCCGTGTGTATATCCTTTAGGGACCGTGCAGTTGTCAATCACGATGGGTGATAAACCATATCAGAAGGTCACCATGGTAAAGTTCCAAGTAGTGAACTTGAAGATGCCTTACTCTATAATCCTACGGAGATTATTCCTCCGATCCACGAAGGTAGTAGAGAGTGTTCATTATCTAAAATTGAAATTCAAGGCCGGAGAAGGGATCGAGATTATGAGAGGGAATCAAAGGGAATCTCGATCCTACTTTACTACTACTTCGCGAAATTCATTGTATTCATAAATACCCCCTGGAAAAAGAAATCGAGGGATATGAGCAAGACGATCGACAGGAGAAAGAGTTGAAAGAGCCAGATAGGAGGAAAAATCGATTTAGAGAATCATCATCACTCAAGCTAATCGAAGAAATGGAGTTGGTTACTCTAGATAAAAAGCAACCAGAGAGATCGATAAGGATAGGATCCTACCTAGTTCCCAAGTACAGAGCATCACTGATTCAGGTGCTTAAGCAAAAAAGGCAGACATTCAATTTCGATAGGAGAGAGGCCATCAAGGTTGAAGTGGACAAGCTTTTAAAAGTGGGATTTATCCAAGAGGTTCAGTACCCCGAGTGGATCGCAAAAGTCGTAATGGTGAAGAAGGTTAATGGAAAATGGAAAATGTATGTAAACTTCACCGACTTGAATAAAGCTTGCCTAAAGGATAGCTTTCCCCTTTCGAAGATTGACTAGTTAGTAGATGTCACGGCTGGTCACGGGCTCCTTAGTTTTATGGATGCCTTCTCGGGGTACAACCAAATCAAGATGTACGAACCCAACTAGGATAAAACTGCATTCGTTACTGACCAAGGGCTATACTATTATACAATCATTCTCTTTGGGTTAAAGAATGCAGTGCCACATTCCAAAGGTTGGTTAATAAAGTCTTTAAGCCTTTAATCAGGTTGACCATGGACGTATACGTGGACGACATGATTACGAAGTCTGTGAAGGCTTCTAACCATGCTAAGCATTTAGAAGAGACCTTCTCTTACCTAAGAAGGTATAATATAAAACTGAATCCCAAGAAATACTCATTTGGGGTCGGAACAGGAAAGTTCCTCGAGTACATGGTCAGTAAACGAGGCTTCGAGGTCAACCTACAAAATGTCTAGGCCATCCTAGATCTGAAGCCCCCAACTACGATGAAAGAGTTGTAAAGTTTGACAAGGAGGCTGGCGGCCCTGAGCAGGTTTGTGTCAAAGGCCATGGATAGATGTTTCCCTTTCTTCTAGATGATGAGGAAGGAGAAGAGGCTGGAATGGGACAAGAGCTGTAATCAAAGCTTCCAAGAGCTGAAGGAGTACTTGGCATATATTCCCCATCTTACGAACCCTGAAAAGGGAGACATTTTATAGTTATATTTGACGGTCGACGACCACTCCGTCAGCTCTATCCTTGTAAAAGAAGACGAAGAAAAGGTGCAAAAGCTATTGTACTACACAAGTAAGTCTTTATTAGATACCGAGACAAGGTATACTCCACATGAGAAGTTCGCCCCTTCACTTGTTGTTGCTACCAGGAAGTTGCACCCTTATTTTCAAGCTCACCATATAATTGTGATGACGGATCAACCCTTGAGGCAAATTCTTCATAAGCCCGATTTGTTAGTGAGGCTAGTGAAGTGGTCTGTTGAACTTAGTGAATAT
>JAVXUL010103996.1:0-19386 GCA_035590515.1 Trichilia minutiflora | reverse complement strand
ATAAACATATTTGGAGTAAATGTTGAAATTTAATTATGGTAGAGATTGATCCCAATGACTTTTATTTGGAATATTGTTTTTGTTTGATTTACATATACATATGTACACTTTTGAAGTGTTTGTGGTTTGATTTTATTGATATGAAGTTTGGGTGTTAGGATGGAATTATTTGGAAGTGTTTTAAAAATAGGTTTTGTGAATGCCTTACAGGTCTACAGGAGGTACTCTGGGTGATTGAGTACACTCTGAAGATCTGTGACTGTTGTCACAGGTGGGACTCACGGATTGGGGTGTGACACTTATAGTTAGGATATCGTCTCTAGTAAGATGATTTCTTATCTAATCGAGTCGAACCTAAAATAGAAGTACCAAATCGGGATGATCGTTACTCCTTAGGAGAAAAAAGTAAAGTGACCCTAAGACTTGTTAAATAACCATTTAAAGATCCACTACTGTGGTTCTTTTTCAAAGACTGACCCACTGAGATGTTAATGTCCTTCATTTTCTGAAAGCTGATCTTAGATTTTCTCTCCCCAGTAAATGCCTCAGCTCGATGAGCTAATTCTACTATCACTTTATAACTTAGATTGCTTGTCATTGGCATTCTGTTCCTTATCTCTAGATTTGGTCCAGCCTCAAACTTAGCATATAATTTTTTTCTTATTGATAAATTCTAGAACAAACTCTGTCAACTATATCAGCTGAGTCTCATAATCTATTACAGTGCTACCCATCTATTTTAAATTCATGAATTCTTACGTTTTTTTATTACTATAAAAATCGATAAAATACTTCTCTTAGAGTGTTTTTTGAAAATCCGTAAAAGTAGGCTTAGCACTCAACCTCATTGTAATATTTTTTCATTAAGTGGCAGTATTTTGTTTAAGTAATCTGCTAGCTGTTCTTAACTTTTTCTCATCTAATATGTCTATATTATTCATGTTTTATTGTATATTTTTTAGCCACATACTTACTTCTATAGCATCAGTATTTTCAGAAAATAATACACTTTCAAGTTGTCTCACTTTCTTAATTAACTTGGAAAGCTTTTGCACTGGTCAAGAAAATTTGACAATGAGTACCCGATGGTTGATACAATGGAACCTATCCCACTTGGGCTTGTGTCAAGTTTGGTACTAAATTCTACGTATGCATAAATGCAATGAATGTACTCCAGGTCTCATATGACCAAGAAAAATGATTTTTTCTCTTAAGATTCTACATCTGTGGTGGAGGATTCATATGACCTTGCTCCTCATTAAAAGTAGAAGGTAGAGTATGAGATGAGGCTTCATGATTATCTTTAATAATTATATTCCTCTGAGACCTATCTCTCCCCCCTCTCAGATCATGTTGGTGTTTTTACACAACAAGTAACCAATTTTATTATATTAAATTAATAAATTATAATTAGACTTGACTTAATCTATGCCCATTAGACTTGACTTAATCTATGTCCACTAAAAATAAATTCTATTAAACTCTTTAAAGTTTGAAAATCTTAAATAATCAAAATCAAGAGGAATCGTAAACAAGAAATCATGATCCATTAAAAAAAAAATCAAATGCTCTGATACCAAAAAAATGATCATGCTCGACCTTAAGAATTAATCATATGGTAATTATTACAAATCCAAAAATATATATCATATTAATTAGAATACATTCTAAAGACACGTAATGTATTAAAACTTATTTTTAAATTTAATTCTAAAATATTATAGTTTTTCAAACACATTCAAACAATATATAAATTAATATAGTATTTCACTACAAATTGATTGCAATGATTATCTATTTCCACATCAAATCACTACAATAAAGATTCAATAGATTAGAGTTTTTCATATATAATTTTTTTTTTTAAGAATATAGGGATATTTGTCATTATGATATTGTAAAGTAATAAAAACTTTATACTTGTTTTGTTGAAAATATCGCAATAAGATCCCTTATATTTGATTTTATTACAAGTGATCCAACCCATTCATTGGGCGGCTTGAGACACCAATAACTCCAAGCCCATTAGTGGAATAGAACCCCTCCAATCTTCTTGCGAAAGAAGAATAGTCAACTCACTTTTAAGAATATGTTTAATTTAACTGGCTTTCAATAAAATTAAAATTAAGAAGGAAAGTTATAAAAGATATTTGGTACCATTAATTTTTAATAAAATCTATTTTTATCGTAATTAACTACTTTTAAAAGTATGTTTAACCTAACTAACTTTCACTGTAGAAGTACATTGAATCTAATTGACTTTTATTTCATTGTAGAATTAAAGTTATAAAAAATATTTAGTAGTATCAATTTTTAGTAAGATCTATTCATATTTTAACTAATTTTTAATATTTTAATTTTAATCTTATAGCAGATATGAAATAAAGTAACTGACTGGTTATAGCATCTCAATACTAAACATACTCTAAAACTCATCAAAGTTTATTTAGCACACATATTCCTACTTATTTGCCCATTATTCAAGGTTGGCCTCTCCAAACATGTCGTATGCCAGCAGTAGTGCCACGTTTCTGGAAGCTGGAGGGCTTGTGGCTATTCTGAATATTTGCTTGACAATCTATGGGATATCATAATTCAAAGAAGGTGAACCATTCGTGCTCCTTCATGAACATTGAGTGGAAGGAAGAAAGAGCTATGTTTAAATTTGGGCCTATTATGTCCTCCATGTTCTCCACCTTCCTTACTTCAAATAGATTTTCACCTTTTTCCAGAAAAAAAATTCTTTGTGAATGCATTTTGACCTTTTTGATGACGATATATTTTAGCACAATTATAATTAGTTATATATTTAAAGAATAATATTATTGCTCCATACAAAATGACGTGACATGATAATCAATACTACGTCAATTTGTATAAAAAAAATTATATCTTCAATAATTAAAATTGTATGTTTTATTCTTTTATTTATCAAATTTATTTTATATCCACTTAAAATATTAAACTTATATAAATATATTTTTGTTTTTTTATTGTAACGGGATAGCTTTTGTATGGGTCCTTTTTTTTCAATATTATTTATAGAGAAGGAAATAAAATCACTGAAAATTTTAAATGTGGGTCTTGGTCTTTTTTCTTTTACTTGGTGGTCAATCCTTACAAATCATATCTACATAAAAACTTACAAATCAAGAAAGATTAATGATCAAAGTGTTTGTGTTTGTATCAAAGTTTGTTCAATGACAATGAATACAAAACTTTTTTGAAGAAATGTGAAAAGAATTTCTTACCTTTAAAAAAATTAAAATTATTTTCATCTACCCATCTTATAAATCAAACCCACAAATAAATAATTAACACATCTCACCATATATTATATCTAAGTCTATAATGTACAAAATTGCATAAGTTCCAAATAAGGATTCATAAAAAGGGGGAGATGCCGTAATTTCACATAATAATTACAAAAGATCATAGAAAATTCTTTAAGTACATACATATAGCAAAGCTTCAATATTCAATACAAAACAAATTAAGCACCATTAATATGTAATTAATGGAAACTTTAATATCTGTTATGATTGGTTCAATTATTTGAAATCCTTATCAACAAGATTTTGTTGAGAAGCTATTGTAAGGTTAAATTGTTCCAAAGAAACAGAAGGAATAATGAGATCTTGCCAACCGTTGGTGGGAATATTTTTGCTTCTTGTTGTTGTTGTTGTTGATGATGAAGATGATGATGATGATGATGTGCCATCAATTCCTATATGGGTTACATGCTTCACATCGGTTGGAAACCCTATTTCAATTTCTTTCTCCATTTGCTCAATCTCTTCTTCCTTGTATACTACAAATGGGAAATTAAAGAAAAAAAAAGTGAGTAATATACATTTGGTTACAATGAATTCTTTTGTTGTTCTAAACAAAAAATTATAAAAATAAAATTTACATATAAAGATGAAAGCTATGCTTAATTACCTGTGCATAAGCCAAAAAAATTCATATCCATCACACAATTAGTAAAAAGGGATATGGCTAATATATATATACACACACACACATACATACTTTATTAATATAAAGTTAATTTAAAATTATTAAACAAAAATTTAAAATATTTAATACAAATTAAATTTGAAAACTCAATTCAAGTTGAAATTATAATTCAAATTTTTAACACGAAAGGTGAAATAATAATCCGAATACGTACGTCTACCATAAACCTTTAAATCTCGTTTTTATAATAGTGCCTCATTTTTTAAGTAAATATCAGATTTATTAAAAGGAAGGAAAAGGAAAACAGCAGGGTGCATGCATGCATGGAATAATTAAGAAAAAAATTAATTTCTATGAAAAAATAATGTAAATTCAATAGAAGTTAACCATTTACTTACCGAATAATTGAGAGAAAGTTTTGAGGCTCTTAAACAGCCTATGGAATCCAATAGAAATATCAGGCTTTGAAAGAGTAAGAAACCTAAATGTCGATGAACTCTTCACGCTTTCATTACTTGATAAACTTTCTTCGTCTTCTTCTCTTTTTCCTTCACAGAAACAAAAGAAAACCATGCATACAAACACATACATACATGTGTATCGGTCTCCATCCATAAAAACAAATAAATCAAACTCAAATCAGAAAGAAAGCAAGAAAGAAACCTATTGAAGAAGAAGAAGAAGAAGAAGAAGAAGAAGAAGAAAATGTCTATACATTCCTACATACATACATATACGTGTATCAGTCTCTATACTTAGAAACAAAAAAATCAAACTTAAAACAAGAAGAACTAAAACGACTTATTGAGAAGAAGAAGAAGGTGAAAATACATTCTTATTTATATACGAACATACATGTGTATAAGTCTCTATACATATAAACAAATAAATTAATCGAACTCAAAATCTGAAAGACAGAAAGAAAGAAAGGGATTTATTGCAGAAGAAGAGGTGAAAATATATGCATGCATGCATAGGTACACACATACATACAAGCATGCATGCATGCATATATGTGTATCAGTCTCCATACATAGAAACAAATAAATTAACTGAACTCAAAATCAGAAAGAAAGAAAGAAAGAAAGAAAAGAGACTTATTGCAGAAGAAGATGAACTCTTGTGTTCAGAAGAAGAAGACGAAGAAGAAAATATATCCATGCATGCATTCGTACATACCTACATATAATGTGTGGCAATCTCCATACATAAAAACAAATAAATCAAACCCAAAATCAGAAGGAAAGAACGAAAAAGACTTACTTATTGCAGAAGAAGAAGATGATGAAGAAGAAGAACTCTTGTGATCAGAAGCAGCTGTTGCTTGTTTTCTAGATTGTATAGCAACAGCAACGCTTGATTCAGAAACACAGCCAACGGAAAATGGAAGCAGAATAAATCTTTCCATTCGACCTCTCATTATAATTTGTTACGAAGTGTATGCATACAAACAACAAAGAGATGAGAAAGAGAGGGAATATGAAGTGGTGGTGTTGATGAAGGGGAAAGAAAAATATATTAATAATACACATTTGGAGGTGGGGGATGATTATTTATTGGTTTGTTATAATGGTTGGATTGGATCAATGACTTTGTTATTAAGTTACAATTATATGATGAGATGAAACATTGCGTATAATATAAAGTCAATATATACATGACCATAATCATCACTTAACTAGCTTGTCTGGTAAAATGATACGTACATACATACATACATACATACATACACACATACATATATATATATATATATATATTCAAACCTTAAAGTTTGACTAAACTTATAATTTAATTCCATCAATTCTAAACATATCCACTCAGATTTTTATCCATTAGTTTAATTTATGACTTAATTTGATAAACAATAATAATATTTTGATGCGATTAACTCTTAAGATAATTATAATTAAAAAGATAATTTAATAATTATGACAAAAAAGGAATAAATCATCTAAACTAATAAAGTTTTTAACTAATAAAAGATTTACATAAATATTTTTAAATTAAGTAGATTAGAATGTAAACCTCAATGGCATATACACATTTTCTTTCCTTTATGGGATTCAATATAAATTTATAATTAGTCTTTTTCTTTTTCCTTTGTTTAATGTATAGTTATGAATGGTGAAGGTTAACCTAATAAGGTTCATAGATATAGAGCTAACCCACGTATGCATCAGGGTTTATAGACATGCAATTTTTTAGTGTTGAGGGATTAGGTAGAACTGAAATATAATGCATGCCCACCAATTTCTCTTTTTCCTATTCAAGATTCTACTCTACTGGCTAGTGTGGGCTCCTTACTTAACCTTCTTCACTTGCCTCTCTTATACAATAAGCCACCATTTCTTTCCCTTTTCTTTTTCTTTTTTTAAATAAATAAAAATATAGAAAATATGCTTTCCCTCTTTTTCTTCTTAGTGTTCGTATGAATTATTTTATTTTTTGTTTTTGTTTCCTTGATTTCAACTCTACCCAATTTGGAAGTAGTGCATTCCAAGCTATTTATCCATTACTTTTTACAACAAAACTTTGAGCTCTTGAGAGACCAACCTCAACATTTCTTCATTTTAAAGAAGTAATCCATCATTGAGCTCTGAAATGGGAATATTGAGTTTCTTTTTTTTCTCCCCCTTTTTTTTATCGAGAAATTGGTACCGAATATATTAGATCTTAATATTGATTGAGGTATTACCTTTATATACAAAGTTAAAATACAAAATTTGCATCATAATTAATATATTAATAGCTCTTGATGTATTATTTTCTAAATTAGCATAAAGTATTTATACCACACAAATGAATTTATAAACTATCAACAACTGCATAAATACGATAATCATTAATTAGTATCATCCCACTGGAAATAAAAAATATTGTAGTCTAATTTTGTAAGTTTATTGTTATTATATTAATAATATTTTTTATAATATATTATTAAAATAATAATATTAAAGATATAATTTTTTATATAAATATACATGACCCACCTGTATGATTGTCATCTATCCTATATAGGGGCTGAGCCAAAATTCTATATTAGGGAATCAAAATAGGTATTTTATTCATTTTAAAAGGGGTTTAGAAGGAATATTTTATTCTTTAGTTTATAATTTTTTTTTTCAAATTTTTTTTTTGTGCTTGTGTGCTATCAAAGTAGCTCCGCCCTTGATCCCATATTTTTAAAAAAATAAATAAAAATTTACGAGAATAAAAAATAAATTATATAAAATATGTGATAATAATATAATTATGTTACTTCAGTTTGCATAATTTTTTTTATTTGTAGAATTATTATTGTTAAAAACTTGTTTCACATTTTTTTGTACAAGAATAATCAATCTAAAACCTTTTAGTTCTATTTTTTTAACAAATAAATAAAAAAATGTGATTAATTATTCAATTAATAAATAATGTAGATTAGGATAAATTTTTATTTTAATTAATAAATAATGAATCACTATAAATCATAAATTTAAAAGAATATAAATTTTTATGAACAAATTAATATGATGTGATAGTATTAGTTGCTCCATAATCTACATTATTTATTATTAACAATTGCACCGACTCTGTTTTTATTAATCACTCAATAATAATATGTTACATTAGTGTGTATAAGAATTAGTATAAAAAATTTATACCCCTAGCACCGCTCAATTTAAAATATCATTTAAAATTATAACTAGCCAGTTGAAAAAATTTACTTTTGATGCATAGCTCAAACAATGCAACAAGAATCTACTCATTGAATAATAAATTTTTATTTTTCTAACTTTCAAATTATTTAGTATGCATTCCACCTATTAAATTATGGTCACACTTACATATAAAAAGTATATATTAAATCTAATGTTAATAATTTACTAACCATTATACCATTTTTTTTAATAATTATTATCCATATATTATTTTAGAGAAGATACAAACATACACGTATTAAATTTTCATCTTAATTTTTTACAATCAAAGGATATTTTTAAAATTAAGGCCCGTATTTTTAAAAATACAATTATTACAAAATAAATTTTAAAATATTAACTATTAATTAAGGAAAGCTATCAAAATAATACTTGTATGCTGATTACATTGAGGAATAAGAAGAATTTGGTATATAACCAATTAGTAGAATTACTTTTCAGTGCTTACAATTACAAAACTTATGAACAAAAAAACAATTAGGAGAAACAGAAGCGTGTAAAGATGCTCTAAAAGAATGAAGTTAGCCAACAAAATCAAGCTCATAGGGGAGGATAAAAGTACGACGACAAGGAGAACCCGAGGAAAAGAAGGCCTCCTATCGTAGCAACGGTGCTTTGTGAGATCTTCGAAGCTAACATGCTTCCTCCAATCACAGCCAGTGAAGTGCAAATGGTATGCCCTACCGTTGCCCCAACTGCAACTCCAACGGCGTTTTTGTGTGTTGCTAGCTGAAGAAACAGATAATGTAAAATGTTCTAATCATATGTTCACGATCGACACACTTCAAAGCTGTATATCAATTGCATACTGGTCCCGGCAATTTTCACTCCCAATCAATCAAGAACATAAAAAACAGCAACCAACATTAATGACAAACTTATACTAATGCCCTAACAAGGTTAAGACTAGACAAAATGCCCAGTGACTCAATTTTCGAGTGTTAATGCAAGTCTAACTAAACAGCTTATAAAAGCCATGTCGAAAGAGTTACAATACTCACATGCAGCTAGAATTGATCATGTAATCCACTAACTGGAGCATACATGTATAAACTACTTCCAAATATGCAGAAGTCATTTTCAACACAAGGCAAGGGTCAAAAATGATCAATTCTGAGACACTGCATATCAGCCACCACAAGATGACGGTACATAGCTTAGTAAAGGTTCATCCTTTTTTTTGGGTGGGTGGGAGGAAAAATAATCAATGCAGTTGTTGAGATCAATCCTCTTATAAAGGATTAGGGAATCTACAAAATTAAATTTAACTTACAGCAATTGTAGCAATCTGGCTACGATCTCCCCACTCTGCCAGAAATGTCAAAATAAATGACTGCAAAATAAGAATAGATGCTTTGCTGAGATGATAATCTGAAGATTTCAAGCGAAAAACTTAAGAATGTCACAAGTAATAGAATCACACAAATTTGCACAACTTTTACCAATACAAACACAAAGCTAGAAAGTTGATTCCAAGTAACAATTACTCAAGACTACAATAAGAAGATTTAAAGTGAACAAACTTAAGAATGTCACGAAATATACAATTGCACAAATTTTACCACTGCAAGCATGAAGTTAGAAAGTTGATTCTTCAGTAACACTTAGTTGAGCCTACCTCTAAAAATATGGGCGTACAAAATCTTGAAAAGAAGCGGCGAAAGTTTGTCTTCCCTTGCCCAGACTCGAGTTTCTCCTCCACCTGAATAGGAAAATGCAAAAGAGAGCATTCAAGATAAGCATAGTACAAATTATGAACAAGACAATGGTTAAAAGGCCAAAAAAAGGCACCTTCAAGAACAGCATTTGATACAATATCATGATCAGACGTAAAAAGAATAAAAATATATATCAAAGAAAATAATGAGGAAAATTATATAAGGAAATTAAGTGTCATTTGTAGATTAATTAGCTTGTGTTAGATTTAAAAAAATGATATGAAGCCACCCAGGCCACTCAATTACGTGAGTCTACTCAAATATGTTATGCAGAAATACTTTGAGCTTGGTTTCTAAAGGATCACAGTCCAAAGTTTAATCAACACTCATTTATTTTTAATCATTTATAAATAAAGCTCGAAGTGGCAGCTCAAGCTATTTTACCACAGGTAACAAACAAGCTTTGTGGCCTCTCCATACATTTGCTTTCGTTAAAAATTTTGCTTCCTAACCAAGAGGCCAGGAATTCAAACCCTTGGGACATATTGTCCCTCAAGTTTTCTAAAAACTATCATGATAGGGGTCTTGTAGTATTCTTAGTAATGATTAACTTACACAGTCAGCAATTTTTGGCAATCAAAGATAGTAAAAGAAAAGAATGAAATGAAGGATGCATATCATAAGGAAGCATCTAAGCTTTTTGCTTTTTTCTCTTTCGTCTTTATTCATTTATTACTAAGCAACGAATTTTGAAGCTGCCATGGGCAGAAGGAAATATGTACCTCCTCCATTTCTTTTTTATGATTTGATTTTGAATCTGCCCTCCAAGCTATGTAAAGTAACCGCAGGCCGAAAAATGCATATAGTACTGTATACAAGAGAAAAAACCAATACAGCCATGTTAACTTCGTCTAGTACCCAACTAACTCGTATTACAATAAAATGAATTAGGATGAAATATGATCAAGACAAACTGGAAATATAACTTTAAGGGGGAAGACTACCAAACATTGTAAGGCGAATTTAAGTTAAACGCCTAAATGATGAAATATGAGCCTATGTTGTAAAAATGGATGAAAATGCATGTTTTTGATACAAGAAAGTAAAAAAGCTAATAACTTTTTTATTTTCAGAGTTATATGCAAGAAAGATCAAATTTATGAACTCAATTGAAAATTTTCATTAGGTTATATATACATATATCAAATCACTATTGGTCCATTTTCTTTGATTTTAACACATATCTTCCTAATGCAAGAACAAATCAAGGATTTTCTTAGCAAGAAATAGTTTAATCATTTAAATTCTCCTTTTGATTATTTATATCATAGAAAGTAGAAGTTTTAGAAGAATATTTATGGCTTGTGAAATTGATTTAAAGATTTTGTGTGTGAATTGAAGTATTTATGGGTATGGAATTAACTTGGAGGTATGAATTTGAAGTGTTTGCGGCTGGAGTTGACAAAGTTTGATATTTGTGCCTGAACAAAAGAAAATTGAAAATTTGCAGGGGATTTTGTATGATAGTAGCTCAGCCTGAAAATTTTATAAATTTTATACTTTCGTAATCTAAAAATTGATTTATATGGTAAAACTAGACAAATCCAATGTCATGCCCAGTTTTGTTTTCAACTACGGGTGGGCAGAGCCTAATTGGTTTGAACCGGCTCCAAATTTATTAGGATCAATTTCAGTTTGGTTTCTAGATTGGAATCGATCCAAACTGACAAAATAAAAAAGATCCAATAAAATTGGAAAATAAAAATCCAAAACCGAACTGATCCAATTGCATCGGGACCAAATTTACTTAGATTGGTTTCAGTTTGGTTTCTAGATTGTATTTGATCCAAAGTGACAAAACGAATCCAATCTAATAATGTTGCAAAATAAAAATAGCAATGATGTGCGCAATTTTTATTTGATTTAATGTGTACAATATGAACTTGACCACATACTACGATTACCTAAGATAAAAATACAACTTATTTTTATTTTAATGAATATAAAATAAGCCATTTATCATTAAATAATATAACATCTTGAAATGGTCCCATAATAATATATAGATTAAAAACAAAGCTATTGATTTGGATTGGATCGACTTAATATACATTGTCGGTTTGGATTGGCTGGGTCTAAACTCAAACCAACATGATTGTATTGATTTGAATTTTGGATTCAAAATGATCCAAAGTGACCATACCTACTCCTAGTTTCAACCAAAATGTTAAGTTTTTAATTTTTAATAATTTTTCAAAATGCTGAAAAATTCTCTCTCCTATAGATTGCATGAGCGAAATGCTCTCTTTTCCTCATTTTAGGGTCAATTTCAAAAAACCATTAAACATTTAAAACTTAACTTTTAGCTTAAAAAATATGGCATAACCATAAATATATTTATTTTCACCATATAAATCAGCATTAATATACAAAAGTTTAGAGGAAATGTGATTCTTAGAGGTTATAGGAGACAAAACCAAAGAAAATGGACAAACATTGATGTTGATGCGGAATTTTGTACCGGCATCGAACACCCAAACCCGTGAACCGTGGAAGGCAACATCAATGGAAAAACATTGATGTGGCTCTAGTCCCCTCATCAGTGGCTCCTAGTTCCACATGGGGAGACGCCCTTTCGTAGGCCAAAAAACCCTTGGACAAGACCAAAGCCTCACAAGCTATATAACAAATTCCTTTCGCAGCCCACGGGTTCAAGTGTTCGATGTATGTACGAAATTCCATATTAACAATTGATATAAAATTCTTATTGAGTCTATAAACTTTATCCACATATAACTCATAAAATAAAACAATTAGCTTCTTACCTCAGAAACATGCATTTTTATCTCTTTCACAAACATGAGCTCGTATTTCATCATCTGGGTTTTTAACTTAAAATTAGTCTAGCCTAATATACTAGCCCATAATGTTCCTTAGGCCACATAATAATAATACGTGTCCTAAATAACAACATAGAACTATATATAATAAAGATATTATATCTTATGTGGGTATTACATGATATATATGATATGATTACATCATTGATAAGTATTATCTAGTGAACTATACACATCAAGAGAATGAAGTCAGACTAATGAGGAATTATTCATTAGGTCATTGACATGTATGGAATTGATGAGTATATAATTGAAATGTAATCATATACAACAATCACTAATTCATTAACACATACAATTAGACTCACACCATTACCTAGTTCCTACCAGTTTGATCATAGCATATTGCTGTATTACTTACGTTTCAATCAATCATCCATCTAACAGCACCAAATTGAAACACAACGTTTCTCACATACTACAGTAAACTTTGTAAGGTAATTATTCATTGGTAGCAGAAAGAATATATAAGTCGTTTTATTTCTAGGTAATTGCACAAATATACAAATTGTAGGGTTATGTCAGAAATGAGTAAAAACAGTTTACACTCAATATAAATTACAATGATGTCTCTAGGTAGCCAGCAAAATCTACAACTATAGTATTATCTCAGTTTACATGTTTTCCTTCTATATAGATGTGTAATCAGGATCACGCTCACATCGTAAAATATAAAGATGAGCAAGCAAAGGCAGCAGTCAATATACCAAGCATAATCAGTCATTAAACAGAATCAGTTCTTTTATTGTTTAACAATTAGACAACAAACACATATGCCACTAATATCAACAGGATCACAACAAGAATTAAAGCCAACAATTACAAATTGAAAAGGTATTTCACAAAAATGAAAAAATGGAAGTCAAGTAAATAAAAGCTCACCAGATCAAGACAAGAAAGAGAATTTTGGAACCAGCATTTATTTCCTCACTTCCCATAAAACTAAAATTACATAAAAATACACAATCAAGTAAAGATATAGCAAAACTTCCATTGTCAGCAAAAGTCTAAACAAAGCAAAATTATAAAAATATGCATAATGAAAAAATACAAATAAACAAAAACAACTAACAGAAAAGGGTAGAGCAACAAGGATAAAGAAGAAAACAGAATAACAGGCAGCAGAATGCAAGTAGAATACATAATATATATACCTGTAGCTGCACTATTCGTATGCTTCCTTGATATCAAATTCGGCACAATCCTACCAAGTCCAGTAGAAAGTACCTAATGGACATGTACAACAACTTTAAGTCTGATAACATCAAGTATTAGACAAATAGCACTTGGTAGTGCCTCATTTTTACTGGAACTATTCCATTACAACGTCATGCAAAAATGCATTGCATTAACAGAAACAAAAATGAGGAGGGTCACAAAATAGAATGCACAATACTTGAACTGAATTAAACAAGTTTAACTTACAGTCATAAAAATGAGAGCAGTGAGAGCACCGGAAAGAACAGTTGACTTAGGATGACGCATAGCCATAAGAGCTGCTATGATAAAAGTTTCATCTCCAATCTAGTAGCATTTTGTCAATGAACCCATCACAAAATTAGCCTAGAATTTCAAATTTTGTAAAAAAAATAAAATTATGACTGTCGAATATGAGCTAATTAATTTAACCAAAATAGTTTCCTATTATAAACAAAAATCATAATTATTAAGATTAGGAAAGGTGAGAGCACAAACCTCACTGACAAGAATTATTGACAAGCTTGCAATGAACGCATCAAAAACTCCTAGACCCGAGTCCACATGAAGAGCCATCGTACTTATATCAGCATCAAGGTCATCCGAAAGAATCTAAATAAGCAAAATAAACAAAAGATATATTCATATAGATGAACTTTCCTTTCCTTTCCTCTTATCACACAATTTTCTTAGCAACCAAACACACAAGTAAAAGCCGAAAAGAAAATGTATAATGAACGAACTAACCAAACCACGTCGACCCAGATCTTTAACTGATCGACTTGCATCTTCATTCTCCGTTTCAACCCCGGCCTCCTATAAAAACAAAAACCCGCTACAATCAATCCCAGAAAAAACTCATTTCGGAAAAAGTTAGGGAGGGAGAAAGAGACCTGAGCACAAATGTAAGAAACAGCGACGAAGAAGCATAAAGCAATGAAGAGAAGATGGAGAGAGCGGTTTCTGGGTTTTGAACACAACCCCATATCGGCAATGTGGAATTTTCTTGCTGATCGAGATAATTGCTGGGAAATAAATAGGATCTGGTTGAAGAAAAAGAGAGATCTTGCGGAGCGCTAAGATCCCCACAAGAAAATGGGTAGGAGGGGGGAGGGTTTATATAGGAAATTGCTGCAATACCTAGAAGTAGACGAGCGCATTTTAAATTTTTAAAAACAATTCAGAGAAGGGAGTAATAACATTCAGGTCCCTTCATTTTTCTATGTTTTATCAAATAACAATAGTTTGTCATTTGCAACCAATTATTAATAATAAAATAATTATTTAATCAATAAAATAATAATATTAAGTATATACATTTTTTTTATATAAAATAATATAATAATATTATATAATTGTTGATACATGAAAATTCTAGACTTCAAACTTTATGTAGTAAGACGTTTTCTCATAGCTTTTTTTTAGTATAAAATCAGAACAAATGATTAAGAGAAAAGTTGATTTCTCAACGAAAATCTTTTAATATTTAAGTTAAAATTTTATTTTAATTTTTAGAGAAATTAAATATCGAGTAAAAAATTTGATAAGAATTCGACGTAACAGTTGTTGTTACCTGTTTACTTCGATTTCTTCACCTTTTATAATCGAAAATGTTCTTGGTAAATACGTCTTACGAGATTTTAGCTTATTTTCATGAATCAAAGAACTCATAATTATCTAATCATAGGATGTAATTATCACAATGATTATTCCTATTTATTAGCATATTAAATGCTATGTTTAAACGGTTCTCTTAGGTCAAAATTATCGTCAAGGAGATGATCTCAAGTTTTTATTCTCTTTTGAGGTCATTTGGACACCTTAGCTAATATCTTTGAAGCATATAAAGTCTTGAGGAAAGGAGGGGGGAAGATCTTTCAGTTTGCTGAGACCATGAAAAGTATGAATAGTTTTGGATAAGTTATCGTCTTGAGAATATTACATGATAACATGGCCTCGAACTATTATACTGTAGATGAAACCCTCATAATGTAGAGGCATTAGCAGAGTTATTGTTGTAGGAGACTTTGGATGTAGTACTCTCTTTAAGACCTCATATAACTATTCTCAGATTCTCATGTTTCTCCTGATCCCTTTGGGGGGCTAGGGTTTATTGGGCTTAAGGCCGTCTATTGGGTCTTAGACTATTACTGGGCCTTGCCTTAAGTGCCCCAAAATCTGCCAAACACTAAGTTCTTCAGCTTTTATATAATTTTTTAAAATAAAAAACTCCTTATGTTACTTCGAAGGTAACCACCATATGGTAGTTACTTCTTTAAATACACCATCGTCGCCATAATTTAGGATTTCAACATGGTTTTATGTTTTAAAATGCCTAATTATGTGTCATTTTCATAGTGGCAATTCACAAGAAAACTTTGACATTCCATGTAGTATTGATGGATGTGCCAGCTCATCATTGAGCTAGACTTCATTTTTAAATGTATTCATCCAGATGTTGCAATTTTGATGGACTTCGATGTAAAACATTGAACTTTCCTAAGGCACTATTAGATTGGGTAGCTTATTATTAATCCAAGTCCCCTTTCCTTAAATTTATTGGCAATCTTTTGGGGTTTTGAGGTTAGCACTTTTGCTAATATGGGTTATCCCTACCCATGAAATGTTTCATGAATAAGGTTTCTTACATTAATTGGCCTGGGTCCCCCCTGCATTATAAATAGGCCCCTTTTCCCCTTCATTTTTTCTTAGTGTCACTTTCACTTTGCAAACTCTTGCTTTTTTGCATCGTTAAGCTTTCCAATATTCTTCAATCTTTAGAAACCTCCTCAACATTGCAGTTTCTTCATTTTTAGCATCTTCCAGTAAGCTTTCCTCTTTCACATCCTTTAGTTGCTATCTTATACATCTTTAATGATATTTGTGATGGAAATTCGAGTATAGGTGTTAAAAAATTCTATGGTTACTGTTGTTATTTAAGTTGAAATGCCATTGTTTTTGTATTATCTTGTTAGTTGATTTTTGAATGTCTGTGTTTTGAGTTCTTCTAAATGTGGTCCTTTTGTTGAAATGTCTGACTATTGATTGGTATTGACTGTTCATTTAACGTAACTTAGAAAATAAACATTAGGGTTTAAATTAGGCTACATACCCTGAGTTGTTGATGATCTTAACCAACCCTTAATGACTCATTTTTCCTGGTTCTTTAGACACTAGTAAAATTGAAACTGTTATCAGGAGAAACTCTCTAAGGGATGAATTAGCCATAGTGACATCTCATATTTCCGTTTTTGAGGTAGGGAGACCAAAATTCCTGTATAAGATTGACTGGTTTATGATGTTTATAATGGAGTTAGACTTAGAGGCTTACACGACTTATTATAACATTCCTAAGACTGTATACCTGAGAGCCCCCCGAGGCGAATGCAATGCCAAGTCACCTACCCAAGAAGAAGATATCTCTAAACGAGGAATTTTTCTATCTTGTGGTCAGGCTACCCCTACAAAGTTACTTTGGTAGGATCTTTGAATTTTTTCATATTGCCCTCTACCTGTTGAATATAAATAATTGTTGCATCTTCTCAGGACTTTATGTGTTTTAAAGTTAAATCTCAAACTCTTTCTTGATCTTTCGAGGGATAAAGTATTTATATCTTTTGAAGAAAAACTCTTTGAAGAAACCTGGGTGGTTCTAACTTCAAACTAGGGCTGGTAAGCCCAATTTGATTGAAGGAAATCCATCTTATAATAAAGACTAGAAAAACAAATGATTATTTACTGGGGGAGAGTGGAATTCTGACTTCACCATTTAAGTTTCTCGAGCTTTTGAGGAAGTTATAACTTGAGTAAAAGAATCGAACTTAACTCTCCAAAGCCTAGAATGGGTTAAAACAACTAAATCTCAAAATTAAGATCAAAGAACCCTTCTTTCTAAGGCATCTATGATCACCTCAGGCCTTGTTCAATCTTGCGACTCCAAAGGCTTCTTAACTCTTCAGAAAACTAATTTTAGTGAGCATGAGTGGCTTGTTTCATCCTCTTTTATTTTATGTTACATGTTTTTTCTAACTTCTTGTTATTTTGTTTTTTGGCAGGATAAATATCACCTAAAAAGTAACTAATTGACCCTTTTAAAGCTCTGTAAAACCTTACAGGGAGTAAGAAAGTTGAGGACAGCTTGAAGGGTACTATGATACAACCCCACTAAGATATGGTTGGTAAGAGGAAGCAAAAAAATGATAAAACCTTGCTAACGAGGATAGGGACCTTAAAAAGACCAAAAGTCTTGTCACCAAAAAGAAAGTTGATGAAAATTCTTCTCGGGGAAAAGCCTTCTCCAAGATGACAATCAAAGATCTCCTCAAGGAGAAGAGGGAGTACTTTGCCCATCTCTTCAAGACATTCAATGACGCTACTCTTAGCCTTACCCTCGATATCTTAAGATTCATTGCTTCAACCAACGCAAAGTCAGCAATGGACTTTATATATAAAGGTAAAATAAATGATAGATAAATTTTAAAAGAAGGATTATTAAATAGAGATTAAATATAAATTAAAACACTAAAGTTTTGGAAGTTCATATTTTAGGATGATAGAAGCAAACTAAATTTCTTGTTTTAACTTAACTGAGATTAACTAAAGAGTTAATTTATGTCTTTAAATTTTCTTCAAAAAATCAATATTTGATTAAAACTATGTCTTTAAATTAATTAATAAAATTATTTAAGAGAACTATTTAAGACAATTCAAATATTCAAAGTATTCTTTATGTCATATATCTATAATGAATTAAGGAATGTATTTTCAAGTATTTAATGTGCTAAATATCTATAAAGAATTAAAGAGTTTTAAATGCTCAAAAATATTTTTTAAAACATAAATAGGCAATTAATAAAAAGAACTTAAATATTAAAAGTAAAAATAAAATCTAGAAAATATACCATACATTCTTAGTATCAACCCTTTAACTTTAACTGTTACTTTAGAATGATATTATACAAAGAGAGAGAGAGAGAGAATATTTTATAAAATAGAATATGTTGAGGTGTGAATATGGGCGTGGCTGTTGCATCATCGAATCGATGTCAGAGAGAGTTGTTGGTCGAATTCTTACTTTTAGAGTTTCACCTCTAAATCCTTGTAAGATAATAACACACTAAAAGTAATGCTGGGAGAGGCTCCCGATGAAAAAAACTTCGATGCCTAAGTCAGATAATATATGATAAATTTCGGTAACTAAATCGAGATAGAGTGTAGAAAAGGAGGCTCTTTTACCAAATATGGAGAAGAGTAAACCAGGAGAGGAATGACAATAAGAAGAATACGTAGAAGGCCAAAATCTTTGAAAATCCGAAATCCCCCTCTTTGCTTGAAACCCCCTTTATATAGTGTCATGATGATGTGACTAGACATCAGAGAATAGGAATGATGGGACTCTAGTGCCTTTGGGCTATATGTAACTGCCTTTCATTAATGTTTTAGTTGACACTTCTGTAAATCTCAAGTCTACTGCTATCATATTGTCTAAAAATAAACAGAGGATGGGACAGACAACTCCTAGGGCAGGGCATCTACTCCCATCATAGGGCCTGTTGTGTTAGTGATCATTCTCATTTTTGATAGCGTGGACGCGTGATTAGGGTTTCTCTGATTGGGGGTTGCATGCATGTTGGTGAAGAGGAGATGTTTTCCCTGGGTGTCCTGCAGTTGTAAGGCTGATTCTGCACTTTCCTGGGGGATGGGTGGACTCATCCTGAGGTGACACAGACTTTCTGAGACCTTTGACTGGTGGTACCTAAAAATTATGGTGCGTTTCTAAGTCTTAAGGGTAAACCACCTGAGAGTCGTTGGACGCACCCTAAAAAAGGGTGTGTGTTCGCCTGAGAAGTTGACTTCCTTGTTAGTGTATATGCCCTAGAAACCATTCGTATTGTCGATTTCAGGGCTTTTGATCTTGTATAAACTTTATATTTATTAATAAAAGAAATTATTCTTTATTTACATACA
>JAVXUL010103978.1:0-19389 GCA_035590515.1 Trichilia minutiflora | reverse complement strand
GAATATTTTAGCGACGACATAATTATATCATCGCCAAAACTAATAATTTTATATTTTTATATTTTAATATCTTTAGCGACGATAATAGAGTCGTCACTAAAGAAGGTTTTGGTGACGACATAATTATGTCGTCGTCGAAACTAATTATTTTAATTTTTTTAAATTTTAACATCTTTAGCGACGACTATATAGTTGTCGCTAAAGAATGTTTTGGCGACAACATATTTATGTCGTCGCCAAAACTACTAATTAAATTTTAATATCTTTAGCGACGAAATTGAGTCGTCGCTAAAGAAGGTTATGGCGACAATAAATTATATCGTCGCCAAAACTAATAATTTTAATTAATTTTTTAATTTGAATATTTTTTAGCAACGACATTAGTTTTGTTGTCGCTAAAAGTCAGTTTTAACGACGAATTTTGCATCGTCGCTAAAAATTCCGTCGCCAAAACTTAATTTTCTTGTAATGATTTATTTATCTTTTTATTATATATATATATATATATATATATATTATTTTACACTTTCACGGCTGCAACTTTAGAAGTGGATATGCTTGAAACAGACTCTCTATTCATTTTGCAACACCTTAGTCCTTATATACAAAAATTCACTAAATTTCGTTTTTTTATTAAAAAAAAATAAAAGTGAATAAAAGACACGAGAAACATTTATTGAAAAAATAAAGGTAAGAATGAACTGAAATATAAGTTATTTATATAGAATTAAGTCACTTCTTTTAACTCAAATCTCATAAATACAGTCTTAAATTTTATATTCTGCCAACATAAATTTGAATAGACTCTTTAATATATTTTTTTAAAAAAATTCACAATATTAAAATTTAGATAATATGTATACTAAATGAATAGAGTTTATGTATTTATAATTTAACTATGCATAATGAGGGTTGTATCATAAATTTAATAAGTATAATAAATGACGTTTTTTGTAAATGAGTTCAATACGGAAATTAATGACTATTTTGCAAGGTAATTTGAAAAAATTAATCTAATGTATAATACAATAGTTAAGAGATTGTTTTAAATATAAGTTATTTTAAGAGTTGAATAATTATTTTAAATTTTGTATTAATACACCAATCTTTTAAAATTATTTGTACAAATATTATTGTATACTTATTCTTTGTTTTTATAGAACTGCACAAAATCCTTAAAAGAAGCACACTGTCGATTGAATAAGTAGTGAATTGTTGCTAGCATTTCTCGTGTTCAAACACTTGTATAAGTTAATATTAGTTCCCAATTGGTATTGGGTAAATTCATTTTATTAAATTTAACAGGTTCTTTGAAGAATTTCCTGCAAAATGGAAATGGTAGCTAACCACTAGGATAGTGAGTTCAAAGGGCAAATATCAAAAGACATTAAATTTAATTGACCATTTCAATAAATAATACCAAGATTATGTTGATATATATTTCTCACTCCTGGAGTTATTTTCAAATGTTTTACAACTTATTCTTTCCATTGACAGAGCGATACGACATTCAAAGTTCAAATACCCTGTAAGTAACTTTTGAAGACAGTGAAATAGCCAGCCATGAAGATGAAGGTACTGATTTATAATTTGCTGATTGTCTTCTTTGAAATACTTCCAATAGCCTTTGCCTTTTCTTTTAGAACATATTTTTGTGTCTTTCCCGTTGAAGTCTTCGGGATATCTTCAAAAACAACAGTACGAGGACACATATAATGAGGCAACCGATCACGACAGTACTTAATAATTTCCTCAGAACTTGCATTACATCCGTCCTTCAACTTCACAAATGCACAAGGTGTTTCCCCCCAATGCTCATCAGGTCTTCCCACAACAGCTGCTTCAAGAATAGATGGATGACTGAAAAGAACAGATTCAACCTCAATTGTACTAATATTTTCTCCCCCGGAAATAACGATATCCTTTGATCGGTCTTTTATTTCTATGTAACCATCAGGATGTCTCACCCCCAAGTCTCCACTGCGAAACCATCCGCCGTTAAATGCTTCCTTTGTTGCTTTTAAATTTTTGAAATATCCATTCATAACTGTATTTCCTCTGAACATTGCCTCACCCATGGTTTTCCCATCCCATGGTACACTCTTCATGGTTACAGGATTCTTAATATCAACCTCCTCCATAAGAACATGGTTCACGCCTTGGCGAGCCATGATTTTTGCCCGTGCCTCTCTAGGCAACGAGTCCCATTCAGGTTTCCAAGCACAAAATGTCGCAGCTGCATATGTTTCGGTTAAACCGTAGACGTGAAACAGGGTGAACCCTAGTTCTTCCATCTTGTAAAGGACTTGTGGGGGTGGAGGGGAAGCTCCTGTCATCACTCCCACCTTTCCCGGAAGAGGCTTTCGATCACTTGGTGGCGCATTGATGATCATGTTCAGAACCGTGGGTGCACCACCCAAGTGGGTTACCTTGTATCGAGCAATATTATCGAATATTCCTTTTGCAGTGACAGCTCTTAGGCAGATATTTGTGCCACCTTGAGCAGCTATACCCCACACAATACACCATCCGTTACAGTGAAACATGGGGGAAGACCATAGATAAATAAGCATTGAGTTCATCTGATTGAGGAGAACTGTAGCTAAAGCATTCAGATAGGCACCTCTGTGACTGTAAATGACTCCTTTCGGGCTGGAAGTGGTGCCGGACGTATAATTTAGTGTAATCGGATCACATTCATCGTTTGGCCGTCTAACTTCAAAATCCAAATTTCCTAGTTCTAGAAGACTCTCATACTCCAAGCTTTTAGAAATGGAAACTGATTCCCCCCACTCTGGAATCATAACTAGTAGGGGGAGCTTGGCTGCTGTCTTTGATAGAATTTCAAATGCTCCCTGAACAATACGTAGAAACTGGTTATCTACAAAAATGATTTTGGCTTCTGAATGTCTCAGTAATACTGCCACCATAGCCGAATCATGTCGTATATTAAGTGTACAGAGAACAGCCCCAGCCATTGGAACACCAAAATGTAACTCAATCATTGCAGGAATATTTGGGGCCAAGGTAGCAACCTACTTGAATGAGAAAAGGTTAATGTAGCAGAAGAAAGATAATTCATAGAAAAGTCTTTAAGCGATTTATTACAATAAATTAAAATTAAAAAAAAAAAAAAGAGTTAAAGGGATAGAGTTCAGTTCACCATGTGTACAGTAGAAGGAACATGAAATCTTGAACTACAAGAGCTAAAAAGTCAAATGCTTACAACATCTCCTCGAGAAATTCCCAATTGAGCGAGCGCAGAAGCAAGTTTGATGCACCTCTGATGAGTCTGTTTCCACGTGTACTTGACAACACCATGGACGACGGACGTCCTGTCTTTATAAACCATCGCCGTCCGCTCCAAGAAGCTGATAGGAGTCAAAGGAACGTAGTTGGCGGAGCACCTGATCGTAGCCTCCATTTTTTTCGGCAACTATATTCGGTAAAGATCTCGGGTACCTCTGTTTGGTGTTGAACTCGAAATCACACTTGGATGATAAAAGGAAAGGAAAACCACAGTACTTACACACCGTTCCCCCGATCCAAATCAGAGCACGGTGACCTGTAATTCTCTAGCTTTTATATTTATGAATTGACACATATACCCTTGTTGTACATCATATAGCGGTAAAGCCGTAAAGGCTCATGCCACACTGCTGCCACTGAATACATATTTACAAGTTTTTCGTTTTATTTTGTTGTATTTTTTAACTTTTCCGTTATAATTTTCAATTTTTTATTCTAATTTCAATTTATAAAAATATAATAAAAATTTTAAAAATTACAAAAAAAAATTGACAGTTTGTGCCATATGACTGAAACACCATAGACTTGCCATTTATAATTCAATAATTTGAATTCCAACCCACGAGATTCCATTGTTGTGAATAATAATAATAATAATTATTATTATTATTATATTTTGTTAACAATATTTTTAATGTATTTATTAAAATTTATATATTTATTATTTATGATAATTTTTATATTTAATTTTATTTAGGTATTTTCGTCGAAATCCAGCCTAAAGGCCCAGGCCAATCATATATACATAACTATCTCCATGAATTTTTGAATACGACGACGTTCCGACACCTCATCTTACGATATTAAAAGTAACAGGATCGTATCCGGTGAACCATCTAAAGCCATTAATTCAAAGAATTTGTCTCAAATTGTTCACAGTAAATATATGCTTGAAGGAAGTCCTTAGTACTAATTATCCGAGATCCCGTCTCGGGGCATTCGATCAAGCAGCTACTGTATAAGATATCATCGAATGCCTATCATACCTCCAAAAGGAAAATCACCATTTGTAGCTTTGGGGAATCAGAACTCGGAGCCTCGGGAATACATGTGACGTGAAATAGCATTTGCGACACTATTGTAGTATGTCATTAAAAGCCTGAAACATCTCCAAAAAGAACCTCAAGACTCGGAACCTCGGATACACGTGACATGATACAGTACCACGATAGTCACGTTCCACGACAAACTTTCAGGACACTCCATTCAGACAACGACACGTGTCAACAGATATGAAATTTCATAATTCCAACATAACCGAATTCGAGAATAAAGACAGGTAGGCAATATCTTTTTAGAGATAATATTCATTCACATACCTGATATATTCAGACACACACGAGAGAATTGATTCATTCGATTTTTCTCTGATTTTTTACTGCTCTCTTCACTCCCACACATAAGCAGAATCCTTACTAACTTAAGTATCGGAGGATTTTTTCGGAAATATCGACTTTACCCATGAGATTTCATTGTTTTGTAGTTCATAAAACCAGAGACAAAGTGAGAAAACAAGCTAATATTGAAGGTTGAAGATAATTACAACTTCTTTCATCAACAAATTTAATAATTAATAAGTATTTTTATGAATTTTAATTCATTAAAAATTATAATTTATAAAATATAAAAATCTTAACAATAGTTAATAATAATATTTTCATAAATAATAAATCCTAAAGATTCTGTCGTTTTAATATAATAATAATAATAGCATTGTTTTCAGAAATAATAACGAGCAATGATAATGATGACGTTGCACAAAGTTTTTTAACGCAAACAGTCTCATAAATTATGCTTTCAAATTTGGTTAAAAGTTTGAATGAAATAAAATATAAGAATAATATCTAATTATTTGTAGCGAATATATATATTTTTTAATAGAAAAAAAGAGTTATGTATGATATATTATACTTGCGCACTATAAACGATTAAAGTATAGTTTTATTTATTATTTTTTAATCAAAATTCAATGATTTATGGTTATACTCTCCATTATAAACATTTTTTTAAGACATCTAATAGCAAAAATATTAATGATAGCTTACAGAATCTGAATGTTGATAATATTATAAAATTAATTCTAATATTCTCCGTCTATATATATTTTAATAATTTTATTCTATATATTATAAATATAGATCAATAATAAAAAAATAATTTATTGTTTTCTTTCTCGTTTTCCCCTTTTCTCGTTTCTTTTTTTCTTCTCCCTCCAATTTTTTTTTTCTCTTCGATATCTTCCATTCCAATAGGTTAAACAAGGATTATACATCAAAGTTCATCACTTTCTTACACTTATCAACCTCGCTTCATCGAATTTGATCGAAAACAAAGAAAGGAGAATTAAGGTTTTAAACCTAAATTTACGATTTCAAGCAGACGACACCATATGCAATGTAATTAGGGAGTACTTATCCTCTTCGTAGTGTGAGCAAAGATACTTTTTTATATTTTTAATTTTCTTAAAAATATTTTATTATAAATTTAATATTTTGATCGTTTATGAAGTTAAATTATTAATAATTATTTCTATTTTTGAAATATATAAAAATATGGCATACATTAGATTATATGATTTATGGTTTATGGTCAAAAGCAAAAAGTTAATTATATGATTTGAATTTATAATTTGAATAGTTGTGATTGAGTTTAAATTTTAATTTTGATTCCTATTGCTTTATATTTTCGAATTGATATATATATATATATATATATATATATATATTACGATCATAAGGATTGAGATTATATGTTGCTGTAGTTAGAGGATAATAACATATGATAGATTTGGGGAGAAACCTCTTAAATGAGTGAAGATCACAGATAGGACAAGTATATAGATGGTATAAGATGATATCATATGAGTTAGTTTTGTCTACCTGTGAGTCTCTTTGAGAATAATCACAAATGTCATCATGTGACTATTCAAGATTAACGTTAGTGATAGATTATTTTTCAAAGTAAATCATGCATTATATTATTTTTACCATTCTAAATTAATTTTTATAAAAATCTCACTGTTTTAATCTATATGAAAAACCCACCGACAATCTTGGGATTAGGTAGGTAGCCCAATAATTTTACAATATATTATATTTTAAAGGTAAATCATTATACTATGTTTCTAAAATAATTTATTTTAAGGATTTTTATTTTAAAGAAGTATTATTTACATTAATGTTTAGTTTATTCACAAAATATACTTTAATATACTCATTCCTCTTCACATTTCAGTTTCAGGTAAATTAAGATAATAGAGTATTTTTTGCATTGTGATAATTCTATCGGATTCAAAAGGGATTAGGTATAACTTTAACTTGACTCACATTTGGATAATCAAAGTTCATTAGGGTTATTTAATTGTTTTTATATTGTGTTTTTCTTTTCGAGTTTGAAATGAATTTAGAATGTTATAAACCTTGTATAATTATGATTTAAAGTTTTATCCGTTTATGAAAGTTATTTTAATAATTTATAAATTTTTACTATTTTACCCATATGAGATTATATATATTTTTTAAATGCTTTGATTGATGAATTGTGAAATGTTTTCGATATTTAGGAGTAAATGAAATTGAATTGGGATTTTATGAAGTTTGAGCAGTTTGAAAAGCAATATTGAAAGGTGTTTGGGGAAAAATGCGGAGATAACATGTGGACATCTAATCTGCAAAATATGTGGCAGGAGGTCAAGTGTAATCCCAAGGGCTCTCTTCTCAGGTGCACTCTGTCCTAGGCACCCCGATCCAGCGATGCCACCGCCCCAGGTATCCCCCGGTTCAGGGATCCTGCGATCTTAGGCAAAGTTCGCTCCAGGCATCCTGATTCCCAGGAAAATCATGTATTGTCGCAGGCATCCGAAAGTTGGATTTCACAGTCATCCCCAACTCAGGGATCAAAATGGCTTCCTAGAAAAATTGCCTCAGATCAAGAGTTCCCTGGCTGTTGGCTCTTCGGAGATCCCTGACCAAAGTATCAATGGACATGTGCCACTTTCACTCAAAAAATGGGAATGATTAATGACAATTGACCAGTCAAAAGTACCCATCCTATCCTCTGATCATTTTCAGGTGATGGGACAGTGATGGGCCTGCAAAATCGACAGATATGACAACATCATTAAAAAAAATCGGTTGCACACTGCCTCATATCAGATGTCACATCTTTTCCATTCTCCGATACCAAGTCATATCACTATTCGAGGAAGGACACTATATAAACCAAACTTCTTCAATGGAAAAGGAGTTGGTTTTTTAGTTGGTTCTTTGTTGAGTGAGTTAGTTGATTTTCCGGTATTCGTCATTGATCATTGAATTTGCGAGTGAGACTTCTTGTTACTCGTGAGATTGGAAACACTTGAACCACATAGAGAGATCCGACAGTCAGATTACCTCTATTTTTTTCTTCATTATCTTCGGAGGGTAAACCCTATACATTTCTTCTCTTGTTCTTGGTTCGTTTAGACTTTCTTTTTACTACCTTTACCGAAAGCACATTTTATTTCTCCACCCCTTATTCTGACTTAAGTATCAGAGTTTTTTCACCTGGAACTCCTTTCGGTATCATTCCGAGGTATTTACTTTCTTTACATACTTAAAAAATGAAGTTCTGTCAAAAATAACCACATTCGTAGTTATTTTTCAATATATAAATTATCATTCGACGAATAGTTGTATTATTCTCACACCTCATAAACTAAATTATTTTACATTAATCACGAGAAGGATCCATAGATAATTTTTACACCAACAAAAGTTTTTTTTTAATTATGTTGATTTGAAAACAAATCCTTTAGAAATTTTATATATTATTGATAAGTATCCATAAATAAATATTAATTTCAAAAAAAGTATCCATAAATATTAAAATAAATATTAAAAATTTATGACAATCATTATGAATGAATCCTACGAACTAAAACGTGTCATTTATAATTTTATGACGCAAATCCCAACTTCATCTATTATAGGTACAAAACAAATAAAAAGAAAAGTTTATCGTGATTTTAACTTTGGTGGCACGATATTGTTAGAAATGTGTCGATCGTATTATTATGAAGTGATGTACAAATATGAAATTAATAACATATCATCTATTAAATTAAAAAATATATTATTATTGTATTATTAAGGATATTTTTAAAAAGTTCACCTTAAATTTCTAAAAATAAAAAGTAAAGAGAAGGTTTGTGAAAATTTATAAAAACCTTCCTTATTATGATTTTTTTCATTTGATCGTTAGTTGATAAATTAAAACGGTTAAAATGTTCAAACTAATTTTATTTTTTAATTTATATTTTTTATATTAATATTATTTTCGTTGTGAGCCAATAATTTTAATTAATAAATTATTTTAATAAAAATTATATTATAATATTTAAAATAATCTCATTTTTAGTTTTTGACTAAAAATTTATATTTATTAAAATTATTATCTTACAAAGAGAATTATAATAATATAAATACAAATAAATTAGGAATATATTAAGTTTTCTTTAAAAAAAATTATTTTATAGATTAAATAAAAATAATTTTCTTATTTTCTTTAAAATAAAAAAAAAAACTTTTTTTTAGGTTCTCTTTGTTGATAATTAAAATTATTTTTGGTTATTATGATTGTTTCAGTATATTTTGAAGAAAATAAAAAATAAATACTTTGTTTGTGATGCAAAAAATTGCTCCTATTTAATGTATAAAATAATTTTTTTTTAAAACGATCTTAATACATTCTTAATTTTTTTATTTAATTGTTATTATTCTCGAACGAATAATTCTAATAAAATAAATAATATTGATAAAAAATAGAAATAAAAATTATTTTAGATATTTATTAAAGTTATTAACTTACAAAGGAAACAATAATTATATGAATAAAAATAAATTAAAAAAATGAGATTATTTTGAAATTTCAATATTTTTAATCAATCAATTAACATTAAAATAGATGAAAATACCGTAAGAAAAAAGGTTCGTGTAAAATTTTGGAAACATTCTCTCTACGTATAATGTGAGTCCCGTTGCAGCAAAAAAATATTTTCCGCTGTAGCTAGATTTCTAGAAAGCTCTGCTATAACGAGAATTTTATTTTCTCTTTGTATCGAATTTTTCAGCAAGCTCTGCTGCAGCGATAATTTTTCTCTTGCTGCAGCACCGAATTGCAGAAATTCTTTTTATTTAAAGAATTCTCTCCCATTTTTTTTCATTTTTCCTCTCTCTCTCATACGTTCTTCCTCCTCTCTTTATTTATTACCCATATTTTATTAAAATCTTGATTTTTTATCACCATTCATCTACATTCTCTCGCTTTAACATCCTATGAGTTTGAATTTAGGGTTTGAAAGGTTAAAATTTAAGAGAGAAGCTAGGGTTTCGACTCTAAATTTGGGAGTTTATAGGTTTGAGATCAAATCGGAGCAAACCAACTGTATCACGAGATTCGTAGTCTCATTTCTAACCCATCTATATATTTATTTTCGTATTTTAATAATTTTAATTCGTATGGGTTTCACTGTATATTTGTTTAGATTTTCTTAGATTTATCGCATTTATTCTAGTTTTTAAGCTTTATTTGAGTTGTAATGGAATTAAAGAAGTCGTAGGAAGTTAAAAATGTAATTTCAAAGAAATTGATCGAATATGAACAGTAATCAAAATTACTGTTCCAACGAGCTTATGGGGTCCATAGGTCTAAGTTACTTAATTGAGCCGATTTACGGTCGTATGGCTGTAATATGGGTTCTGATATAAATGTATCGATAATTAGACGGATAACGGAGTTTTTAGCTAGTTTCGTATATTTGTTCGACTTTAGAAAATTCGGGTTAATATGCATTACACGCATTCGAGTCTTCGACGTATTTTAAAATGTATATTGATGTACTTGAATACTTGTATTTAGGCGACGATACGCAAGTAAGGTACCCGTGTGACACGTCAAGAAACGAGAAAAATTAGGGAGTGTAGATCCTCCATAAATTATGAGTGGACTCTTTTTGATTTTACTATTATATTTAAATCCTGTTTTATAAACGTATGATGAAATGCGAAGATAATATAAATGTTTTTGATTATTAATGTTTGTTATGTGGTTTTATATTGATTTCGAAATGATTTGATCTATATACATATTTTTATATGATGATAAAGTCAGTGGACTAGATTTACACTTGTTATGTGATACTGCGATCAATGGGTCATGTTTTGTGTTTGTGATGATGATAAGGCATATGACCCAAGACTTATGATATGTATATTGGTGATAACGACCTTATGAGTCGGTTTGTTTACTGTAATTACAGTGTTGATAGCCTAGGGGAGTGTTCACTGGGATGTGGATCTCAAGTGAGTGCTATAGATGGTAGCCTAGGGACGGCCTGGGAGAGAGGTCGCCTAGGTGAGTGGAGACGGCATAGGTAGTCCTGTTATATATTAATATGTTGATTGTGATATCGTGTGGGTGATGTGATTGATCATCTGTGAGTCTCCTCGAGTTTGTCACGGTCGTCATCCCCTGGTTGCTCGAGGCAAACATCAGTCGTGAGTATATTTTCTGAAAAACCTTGCATGTTTCATTTTTTACATTTAAATCTCTTTTTGTAAATAGCATGTTTTACCTATATATAAAATCCACTGACGGTTTTAGGATTCTCTTGACCAGGGAGATCACCGATACTACAGCCAGTTCAATGTTTTATGATATATGGTTTTGAATTTTTCAAATTAAAAATAATATTGTTATTTTATAGAACTCTTTATGATATTTTAATACGCTTATTATGGTATTAATAACGTTTATTTATTTATTTATATTTATTTTGGTTCACTCATGAAGTATATTTTCGTATACTCACCCCCCCTCATCTTTCAATCTTTTCAGGTTAATCTAGTGTAAGGTGGTGGTGGTGATCACTCCAGGACTTAGAACCTTTAGGTATAACTATGTCGACTCACCCTGCTTGATTCTTAGTCCACTTTTCATTTTTTTTTATGTACGAAACTTTTATGATTGATAAACAGATTTGTAATAAATATTTGATTTATAATTTAGGGATAAATTGAATCCTGCCAACTCATATTTGATTGAGTATTTTATGAATTGATATATAAATATATTTGAAGTGTTGAAGCCTCTTGATTTTTTGGACTTGTAGTTTGGGTGTTTAGTTGTGAGTATATTAAAAGTGTTTTGTGAAAAATATTTAGAATAAATTTTTGATAAATACCTTATAGACTTATAAGAGGTATTCTGTATGATTGAGTATATCCTAAAAATCTGTGATGATTATCATATATAAAACCCATAAATTAGGACGTGACATATAACTTTTACAAATCTCTTAAAATATTTTTGAAGATACCCATATACTAATATTGCCAACTATAATTCTTATATTGAATATTAAGAAATAGAATCCTAAATTTAATAAAATAATAACTAAAAACATATTTTGAACCTATTGATTTGTGATTTGTGGGTTATCTTCCTTCCTCAATCGAAATTTAGGAATTTGAGCACAATTTAAAGCAGTTCCAACAACACTCCTCAAGCTATAGGCAGGCTAATAATAATAATAATAAATTAAATTAAATTAAATTTTTTGATTTATCCGATGATGTCAATCCGGTGGATTCAATGGACTATTTGACTATTGATTTGGATGACTAATTGAAAGTTAATACCATCTCTATGATTTACCTTTGGTTTGGCACCATCTATCGAGTCAATGAAACTTATCATTCAATGAAATAAAAAAGACTAATAGAGATTTATTTATTTTCCACGCTTAAAAATTTCAATTGCTCCGATTGACTATAACACTTAAACACTATTTTATATATATACACGCACTCACCTACTTACTTAATTTAATTCTTTTGTTAAATATTTTAATTTTTACGTTACAAAAAAGAAAAAGATAAATATAACTATTGGATGATGCATTGTAATCAAGTCCTCAATTTTTTTATATGATAATAATTGTTTGACAAAGAGGAAGAAAGAGAAATAATAATGACAGATATTTTAGTAATTTAATTAAAGAATTTAATATATATACACATCAAGGGTATGTGTAAAAAATTATTTATAAACTAAAAAAATATGTAAAAAATTTATAAAGATGCCGGGAACAACACTCCTTATAAATTATATATTTTATTCTCTCTCTCTATTCTCTATTTTAATCTAAAAACTAATCTCTTTGCCTATTTATTTATTTTAAAATAATAATAATAATAATAATAATAATTAATTTTTGTTTTTGGACAAGTGTGGTGAATAATTTCATGACCCATACGTTTTTATTTGACAAGCTACCAATCTTTTATAGAAAATTAATTAAGATTGACTTTTTATACAATAAATGCACTAATTTCAAGTGTTCTGTCCCTTTCAAAATAATAAGAATTGTAAGTTTAGTAATAATCCTTAACATATTTGAAAGAAATAAATTATTGTTTTATTTAGGAATAGAATAGACATGTATATTTTCTAAATAAATCAAAGTGAGTACACTGGAAAAATGGGCAAGCCAATGAATTGAATGGAGTGATTCGACTTAGACGACAAATTGGACACCGTCTTCTTTGGTTTGCTTGCCGCCCTGTGTAGAGTTAGGTTAATGATTATATGCAGGCTATAATTCATTTATCTTAAAATTTAAATATAGAATAAAAATTATATTTAATATTGATAATTCAATAATTATATTTATTATTAAATTATATAAATTAATAATTCAAATTTTATGTCTAAATTTAAATAATTTAACTGTAAAATTAATTGTGTCTCAATTCTTTTATCTTAAAATTTAAAATATTATTTTAAAAGATCGTATAGATGAATAAAGGTTCACAATTGAAAGTTAGTATAAGGTGTGATATTGATAAGATTTTGAAATTTGATTTGATCATGTATGAATCTTGGCGAGATCAGTTACGGATATTATTATGTAACTACTTGAGATCAACATCAGTGATGGACCGTTTTTCAAACTAAATCATGCATAGTTTTATTTTTTATATTCTAAATTAAATGTTATTTTTTATATTTAAATTTTTACTCTTAAATTTATATAATTTAATAAATAAAAATTTATATTTAAATTTAAGTTAAAATTTTAAGTAAAATAATTCTTATATATATTACTTGAAATATTTTATGACTAAAACAATTGAACCCGCTTCCTTAAATGCAAAGGGAGAGGGAGGTAGACATCTTACCATAGTTGAACTACAATAAAAACATGTCTATATTGAATTTGTACAATTAAATATACTGTTGATGAAAGAAGTTGACGTCGTCGTCAACCTCGAGCATCAATTGGTCTTCTTTTCTCGTTCTTAGTTTGAGACTGCAAAACATTGAACACCTCAGGGGTAAAGCTGATTTTCTGATAAAAATCCTCGGATGCTTAAGTCAGAGAAGGTTTTACTTAGTGTGTGAGAGAGATGTGCATGCAAGCAAACATGGAAGCATGAAAAGCATGAAAAATAAAACGTTCTATTCTCTGAGAATTATGCAGAACGTAACTAAAAGAACACGTGAGAGAATCTCTTTTAGTGTATGTCAATGTCTTGGAATAAGTTAGAATGTGAGAATGTACCTCTTTTGATTTCTGAATGCTGTATATTAAAAGCCTAAAAGTTCGTACATTTAAATACGTGTTACTGCATAACTGACGTGCCCAGGACAACCTTCTGTAAAAGTCAGAGGGCATGGAAAATTATTATACTGTTCCTCATCACGTCATCTTGAGACCCCGAGTGTAGGTCCCTCCGAGTGAAGCTTTCAGTTCTCTCGAGAATGAAATCCCCTGGTTCTTGGGAGGCCCTTATACAGCGGGTCATAGCTCCGATGACGCCAGAATATAGTGTCATAGAGACATGTATACCCTGAGTGCTCGCGAGTCCCTATCCTCTTGTAAAAAACATATCTATCCGACCCCCCGAGCCCAAAAGGCTTGTCGTTGAAGGTTCTGAACCTGAGTGTGAGTTAACCATGAATAACTCGAAGGAGACCCTCTAATCGATAGCCTCAGGTAGAGTGCCCGAGGTGATTTGACTATTTCCCATGTGATATAGTTGACTTCTCGTGACAACGTCATATCAAGGGATCCACTTGAGGGTAATATGCCCATACGATGGGCTTGGGAATGGGCCTAGGCCTGTAGGTTGGGCCTTAATAAAATATCCCAACACTAAGCCCTCCAGTTTTTAATTAAATGAGGCTTTAATTGAAAATTGTTCAATTTCTGCTCGACTGGCATGGGCTGTCATTACGTTTCGGTTACCTCCCTTGGGAACGCTACCGTCACTATACTTGTCATTATTCTATTGATAGATCAGTTTGAAAGATCGTGATACTTGGACCGTCATAATTAACTATCAGGACGGGTCCCATTTTATTTAAATTTTGAAAAGAGACTGACCCTTGACATTATGTATTTGGGTGATGTGGCATCCCCCTGTTCATTAGATCAGAATCAACGATCGGAGTTTCTTTGGTTTGCTTATAAATACCATTTCTCTCTCTAATGAACATTTTTCTCCCTTTCTATCTGTACTTGCAAGCAAAAGCACCCCAACAAAGGCACTCCGAGCATTACTTTTCTTCTCAGAAGTTCTTAACAGTTCTCAGCACCCTCAGCCTTCTTTCTCTCCGTACAAGTATATAGCACATCACATCTGGTAAGTTCTTTCTCCATTTTCTTCGGATTTATATCCATATTTTTCTGTTCTTACGAATAAAATGTTGTGGATGCTTGTTTAGGTAAAATAGGAAATTGTAGAGTAAGGGTCTGCTAGACACTGAGTAAAAAGATTTTATAGGGTTGTCTATGATCCCTGAACAGTCATCTGACTTCTTTTTACCCTCTATTTTTATGGGTAGAAATGGCATCCGTTTCTAGCTCTTCATCTCAACCCGAGGCTGTTGAAGGGAGAGACAATGTAAGAGCGGGCATGAAGTTAGTGGCCAGCCCCGAGCTTATTTCTGAGGTTCGATCTCCATATGAGTAGGATTGGTTCACTTCCACAGTTTTGGAGATCGACTTAGAGGCCTACACGACCTTTTTTAGAATCCTTGAGGATATATACCTCCGAGCCCCTGAGGCCAGTGAGATACCCAGCACTCCTCCCGAGGGTGAAGTGGCCTTCAACGAGGAGTTGTCTCACTTGGGGGTCAGGTTGCCTCTAGAACTATATTTTTGCATGCTCCTGACCCATATGAGGATAGCTCCCTACCAGTTGAATTTGAATAGTTAGAGGACACTGGTAGGACTATATGTATTGTGGGGGCAGATATCCAACTTTTTGCCTCTCATAGAGGAAATAAAGCACATGTTTGTGCTCAAAAAGAACTCCGAGAAGAACCCCGGATGGGTATACCTTCAAACGAGCCCTTGAAAGCCCAACCCAATCAAGGAGAATCCCACAAGCAACAAAGATTGGAAGAGCAAATGGTTATTTGTGGGAAAAAACTGGAACTCTGAATCGTACCTCCCCGTACCGAGTGCATTCTGTGAACACTTATTCTGATCAAGAGACTCGGAGCTGAACTCCCGTAGCCTAGAGATCATAAAACAGGCTAGGGGTCAATCTCCAGATCAAAAGTTGTTGCTTTCTGATACGAGTCTACTCACCTTGGGCTTAATAAAGACCTGCCTGAGTAGGGACTTTGTATATTTGAACAAGAAAAATTTTATCCAGAGTATAATTCCTTCCTAAATGCCCGAGTCCATAATATGTATATATATTTTTACTGTGAATATCACTGACTCTCCGTTTGTTATTTTACAGAAACTACTATGTCTTTTAGGAAGCCCTCCGCCCTGTCCTCCCTGAGTAAGCTGGTCAAGAAGAAGCCGACTAAGGCCTCCACTGGCGATGACTCGAAGCAAACTCCCCCTTCTGGAAAATAGTAGGGTTGGGGGGAGATAATCATAAAGAGGATGAGCCAGGGGCCCTCGGACTCCGACTTCGGGTCCGTGTCTGTTGTCGCTCTGGACAAGGGCAAAGGCATTATGGTGGAGAAGCCACCACTGGGTAAGGGGTAAAAGAGGCCCCAAGACGACCCCCTAGCTTCCCCAGCGGCCAAGCAAATAAGAATCGGGGGATCGAGCCTCACAAAAGCCAATGTGAGCGGCTTCTTAGGGTTGAGCAAGATAGCCGAGTTAATGGTGGGAGACATCCCCGAATGGAAGCACAAGCACTTCGTCCATCTGCTCAACTTGATCAATGATGTCGGGTGACACGTGTCCCCGTTCGTCGTCGATAAGTTGGACAAAATAGGGGATCTCGAGGCAATGGACTTCATATACAAGTGGGGTCTGAAGGTGAGTGCAACACTTAGATTTTTTATTACATGCTTGTAAGTTTCGGGTCATTAATATTCTTCTCGATTGCAAGCATACTACCAGATGAAGCAACAAATCGAGGCTCGGAAGGACGAGAGGAGCAAGATTAAAAAGCTTGAGAAGGAGAACACCTTCGCTCTCAAGAAGCAGGAGAAGGCGGAGGCTCAGTTGGCCACTGAGAGGACTCAGTGGGAGGCCAAGGAGGCTGCATAGCAGAAAGAGAAGGAGGGGTTCGAGCTCCGGATAGCCTCGGTCAAGTCTGCATACTCAGGGGTCAACCTCGAGAATGCCAACCTGAAGTCTTGGATTGAACTGCAGTAATCTGAGGTGGAAACATTGAAGAAACAACTGGCCGGGGAACCCAAGAGACTCTGGGTTGCAGTGAAAGCCGTCGAGGTGAAAGGGGAGGCCTCGCTAAATCAGGCGATCGACCTGACTTGCCAAACCTTCCATAAGAAATACCCTGATCTCGACCTCGAATGGTTATACGAGGCGTTGGGGAGAGAAGTACCCGATTTCGGGGCTTGGGGTACTGAAGCAGAAAAAGAAACCCCCGCCTTAGGCACTACACCCCAAGAAGTCCATGCAGAGCCTCCTGTTATATCAAGTCAGCTTCTGCTAGATCCCGCCTCAGACCCAGCTCCTCAAGACCCCACTGATGTAAATAAAACCCAGTAGGGTTAGATATTGTAATAATTCAGTACTTCAATAAAATTTTTGTTTCTGTATACTCTACTCTGTACATTCTGTTTTGAATACCTGTAATATTTCTCCGAGCACATTACTTAGCAAAATTTCTTAGACAAAACATTTAGCTCAGCATAAATAGTCAAAACAGTTCATTAGCTCGGTGAAGATATCCGAATAAAGGACTTAAAAAATTTTTCACCAAGGATAATGCTTGGGCTGATTCATAAACATATAACTTAAATATATCTGATAAAAGGTCCCGAGCACATAACTTAGAAAAATCCTAATAAGTAATACACTCGGCTCGGTACGAATATCTAATAACAGATCAGCTCGATAAAGACATCCGACCAAATAACTTAGAAAAAATTTCATTAAGAGTAAAGCTCGGGTTAATACATACACACATGGCTTAAATATATTAAAAAAAAGACCCCGAGCACATGACTTAGAAAAATTTAACTTAGATAAAATATCTGTCTCAGATTGATATGTAGCTATATGAACTGCCGCTTAGTTCGATGAGAATATCCAACCAAACAACTTAGAGAAATCCCAATAACTCACAAAGTTAATTCAGCACGGATTCTCGAGCATCATTCATATAAGATACTGTAAATAAATTGAATCATCTCGGCATAGATGTTTGAATAAGACACTTAAACAAAATGAGGAACATACTGTTTCGTGTCGAATAATTCAGATAGAATATCAAAAACAGACGGATTCGTCTCAGTGTAGACACTCGAATAAAATATTTAGATAAAAATAAGAATGTATCATTTTGCGTTGTACAATCCAACTGGAATACCGGGGATAGACAAAATCACATCGATCCAGATATCCACATACAATACTTAGATGAAAAAATGTGTCGTCTCACCTCGTATAATCGACAGTGATTGTTTGAGATGGCACCCATATTTACCACAGAGAGATAATTAGTACAAAATCAATATATCATTCTCATTAATCATTAAAGCAGGGGAAAACATTTATAGGTCAGTCTGTTAAATAATTTGACAATAAAAATAAAGAGCATACAATAAACACAAACTATAGACAACATACGATCTCGAGTCCCGAATGATGCAATATAATACAGAGGTAGAGTCGGGAATAATATAATCTTCTCAGATGTTCTCCCTTTACAATGAGGGCGACTTAGCCTTACTGGTATAAGGTCTTCCCTGGGTACTCTGGTACCTGAAAAAAAGAGAAGAAAAACTGAAACAAGTAGCCGGCCTTGGATAATGTGGTCTATATGACCTCAAAATGGCACTGTTCCATGACTACCGAATATCCTTAGCTCAGAGACGATATAGTCCCGTTGGCCTAAGGTCTTCTCGGGGATAACTTGATCCCGGTGAAAGGTTCAAGCCCAGAATCCGTACATCGATCGAAGCGATCTATATGACCTGTCCTGAAATCCATACATCGGGCAAGCAAGTTTTATATGGCCTGTCCCAGAATCCATATATCGAGTAAGCAGGTCCATAAGTCTTATCCCAGAATCCGTACATCGGGTAAGTATGACTTATATGGCCTGTCTTGGAGTCCCTACATCGGGTAAGCAGGTACATATGACTTATCCTAAAATCCGTACATCGGGCAAGTAGGTTTATATGTCCTGTCCTGAAATCCGTACATCGGACAAGCAGGTCTATATGACCCTGGAACAATGTGGTTCTATGGGTAATAAATATCCTTGGCTCGGAGACGTCATGATCTTGTTGGCTTAAGGTCTTCTACTTAAAAGATTGGGCTAGCTTCAATCACTGAAATCAGACCTGAGTAGAGTACTCGAGAAAGAGACTCAGTGTGTATTTTCAGTGGGACAGATGTTCAAGACACTGGTAGTGGGATCAGGGGACCTGTAGCTAAAAGGGTCGGGTCAAGGATAGTATATTTTTAATTTGTCTGTGTTCCACGACTTTTTTACTAGAGTGTCACTCAAGGTTTCTAATTTGTATACTGATGAGTACATAAAAGTGTATATGTATTAAGGGTTAAATTTATCATTTTACACTTAAAGT
>JAVXUL010103958.1:0-19396 GCA_035590515.1 Trichilia minutiflora | reverse complement strand
ATGTAAAACGAGGCAAACTTGTCAATAAATATAACAAAACAAATACAGTTAATTTCTAATAAATTCAATTTTATTTAACATAAATTCAAATGCTTGTTATTTAATTTTTGGTATTTAAAGAGATTCGAATACAAGATTATGACATCAATCCTAATTTTAATGTAGTAAGCTCAAAGGTAAAGAAGCTAATATTAAAAGATGAACGCAAAAGAAACTATAGTAAATTTCTTATAAGCGAAAGCATCACAACTATTCATTCATTAAAATAACCATTAACCTTACCAGTACCGCCTATATGAGATAGAAATGATCCATCTAAATTTTAAACTTTGGTCCGGGAGGAACTTTATAAATAAACAAAAATTGAAAATGCAGAGAGAGATCTTTTTCAGGAATGGCCAATGAAAATTCTAAGCTAGTTCTGCCAAGACCAAAGGCTAGGAATTATTTGTTCTGATAAATCTGCTTCAGCTTGCTCGATCTGATGATTATCATCAAAGTAATAAAGATAATGAGGATCATAGGGAGCTTTCGGCTGCTGTTGTTGGCCAACATCGACTACTTCCATTTGGATGTTTTCTGCAACATTATTATAAGTTTCATAAAAATTATTATGCAGTTGTAATGTTTGCTGTTGTTGCTGAATTCCAGCAACAGAAGATTCGGAGAAATTTGGCTCAGAATAATAATAAGGTTCGTGATTATAAACATAATTGTCTAGCTGCAAGTTATATGGTTGCTGCTGTTGTTCAGCAAATATGGAAGTGCTGCTGCTGGCTTTTCTAATGCTCTCCAGCTCTTCTTGTGCACTAGGTTTTCCTTTATATTTGATCCTACAAAGTCTCCATTGCTGAAAAACAATTAATCACCAATATGAAATTTAAGATCTTATTTTTCAATTTAAACTCAAGAATATGAAACAAAAAATGAAAAAATGACTAAGTTTAGTTGTTGAACTAAACCATTTTCTAACCCTAGTATGTCTAGAATTACAATCTAAAATTTGCACAACTTTACTTTCAAAACACGACAGAAACATTACAATCTCAAACAAAACTTAAGTGTCTTTAGCGATTAAGAATCAAAATTTTATAATTGAGCAAACTACCTACATAAACAAATTTAAAAGGTTAATATTAAGGATCCCAAATAAATATTTCAAGTTATATCCATAGTAATAAAGTGATCATTTTTAATTGATTAAAGTTATATTAGCACTTGAGATAAAATTAAGATACAATTAGAGATTTTTAGTATTATTAAATTTAAAAAAGATGAACCCATACAACATTAATGCCTAGATTGATGTGTAATGTAGGTATGCAATAGGAGAAAGAGAAGCATAAATAGGAGCTTTGAGGTAATTACGATGGTGAATTATAGACGTGTGTATGTATGACTTAGACATATGCATACTTCACTAACATAGCAAGATTCAAATCTACCATACATGTTGATAGTACAATAAACAAGTAACGTACTTCACTAATATAGTGATATGAATTATGAAATTGTTGCTGAGTGATTCAAAATGCCAGGAAGTAGCATGAATAAAGAAGCTGGTTCAAAGGCTGTCCAGAAAACTGAAGATGAAGAAGCAACTTGCAGAGGCTAAGCTGTTAAAACAGTTTGATGCAAGTAGGCTGGAATTCAATTAGAGGTAGTTAGGAGGATGTGTTAAAAAGCTATGGCTGTGACAAAAAACATAGATAACATTCTTTGAAATATAAATTTAGCGGCTGTGTTGTAAAAGATACACGGGCAGAAAAACTGATGTTTCATAGGAAACTTCTCTTGATGAGTAAAGTCTGCATTTTCCTCTGAAATTATCTCCATGGTTTTTACGTTCTTTAAACAACTTTCTATTCAAGCTTTACAAGTTGTGATTGTGTAGTTCATGAATGTTTTTCAATTGAGTATTGATAGATGATGCTCAGTTCATAGGATTGATTTCTTGGGGTTGAGTTTTAGATGTACAACAGAAATCCCGCATGCATTGAAACTGTGACAATAACCATAAATATTGTAAATTAAAAGAAAAAAAGAACATGGGCATGAGATGGAACAAACCGTTGAGAATGATTCGAGGCTATATTCATGCATAATCCAGTTAGTCTTGATGGCTTCCTTTCGTCTTCTTGTATCGTCAAGCTCATCTCTAAATCTATAAAATGTTAGCAGTCTCTTACAGCCAACAAAATGACGTTCCCCGTTATTCACATAAATTTTCTTTACATGGCCTGTGGATCTCCACCACCCTCGACCTGCAACTTCTCTGGAATCGTTCTCCTTCAGGTGGTAATAGTATCTTTCGTTCTTAGATAGTGCCACATTGTGATCGCCTATACATATATCGACGTATATAAAATTCGATTAGAATAATAAAAGAACATGTAACAAAATATAATTTTATTACCTTTCATTCCTCGTATGATAAATTAATAGATGTTCAAACCGAGAAGACTATAACGGATTTTACGTAATAAAACTAAAAAAACAATTATGACCTTTCAAAAAATATATAAGGAAAGACCTTAGAGCATATAGTTAGATAGATAGATACAGATACAGAGAGAGAGAGAGAGAGAGAGAGAGAGAGAGGAACAAATAAGAAAACAGGGAGGGAAAAAAAGAAAAGGTAAAGGCTTCTTTATTTAGATTGTTTATTTATTTATTTTAACTAAAAAAATTGAAGGATATATATATATATATAATGTAAGTATATATAATAAAAGAAAAAATGCCCTAAAACCCTTTGTAGCTTTGGCCAATTATCTGGTATAACTGATTTTTTAAAAATATTATGTTACATCCATCAATTACTTATGTTAACCTTAATTATTTTTTATTTTTGTTAAATTTATATTTTTACATGATAAAAATACAATATAAAAACTAAATGGCTAACACATGTATAATAGATTTATTTATTCACACTAAAAATTAATATTTTAATTATTTTTTTCTTTTCTCTCTGTCTTTTTTTTTGTATGCTCACTTTTTTTTTACCATCAATAAACCTTCGAAATCAAACTATCGGTTTTCTTCTCACTATTCACCTTATATTAAACGAAAGTAAATAAATAAATGATTCTTCAGTGATGTCTAGTTTTCATTTAAACATAAAAATCACCATATCCATCAATAAAGAGAAAAAAGAAAATGAAAACATATTTTGGATTCTTTATGGCATTCAGAAATAAATTCAAGAATAAAATATGAGGTGAATGATGGTAAGTCAGGTGGTTGCAGTGGTCGAGCAGCATTATGGACTGTGGAGACACTGGCCCTTGTATACCCTAAAGGGGATTAGTATATTGGTTTAATTTGGTCTTTTAAAATAATTTTTTATTCTAAATCTTATATATTTATAATATTTGTATATATTTTTTAATTTTTTCTGTAAAATAGACGGTGAAGGAAATTGTTTATGGGTAGGGACTGGATATGATGGGGTCTCAAGAAAAGTTATTTTGAAAAGAAAATATAAAATGGATTTGTTAATGTTTTACAATAATACTTTTAAAAATTTTTTTTTGTAGAAAAAATATTTGATAGTATTTTTTCAAAATAATTCTTGATATTATAAATAATACGCACGTGTTTACCAAAATTTTTAAAGAATGAGGAATGAATTGTTTTGTGAAAAAATATAGTTAATCTTTTTTCTATTTTTAATTTTTAAAAATATATATTTTGATAATAAAGCAACAGCCTCATAGATAAAATTCTTTAATAAAATTTAAAGCTAAATGGTCATTTTTTTGCTTTTGCTTTCTTATGGAAATATCCCTAAATAAAAATCAAAACACAAAAGTTTTTTTGAGAGCTGCAAAAGCTAAACAAGTAAATAACAGAAGCACCAAGTCAGCCCCGTAAAAGACACACGAGGAATAAATAAATCCAAACCCTAAATTATTTTTATTTTTAGGGTAAACTAACGAAAATCATTAGGGATGTTAAACCAGGACTATTGAGTTTTGACATTTGCTTCGGGTTCTTACCTACTTGGGGTGGAGTCTGTTAGGTTTTGAGTCTGCTCGGTTTTATCTTCGTTATTGCGTTTTGGCTTCTTTCTGTTGTTTATCCCCTACGAATGTTTTGGTTTGGTTTTTGTTTTTTGGCTGTCTCTTTCTTGGATTTAGATGTTGCTCTGTGTTCCTTGTTGATCTAATAAAATCTTCCTTTTGCATTCCAAAAAAAGAAAATCTTTTCAAGCTCTATAAATAAGTTCAAATCTGTAAATAGGTTTTGTAAATAAGATCTTAACTCGTAAAATTTTTACTAAAACTAACTAACCAAAAACTCCAAAGCAATGCAAAAAACAGAGAGAATTAGCCAACGAAGCAAAACAACAAAGATATCTATCAAACAAGAAAGAAGAAAGGTTAAACTACAAACCCTAAAATCGTACTTTTCTTTAGTGTGAACCAACAAAATGTCTCTAGCTCTGCAAAATAAGATACAAATAACATCTTAATTCCTAGAGATTGTACTAGGTAGAGTAACTAACCTACAAAGCCCCAGTAAAAGAGAAGAAGAAGAAGAGGAAGAAAGAGACTACATGATTCATAAATAACATATAAGAAATAGATAAATTTACAGGCATCAAACAAATCTACAAAGAGAAATGTAGAGCAAGTTGTTTTGTCCTTCATCATTTTATTATAAGCTATTGAAAATGCACTCTGGTTGCAATTCAAGTGATGATTAATAAACGATTTTCTTAAGTGTTGAAAATCCTTTTTTGAAAAAAATTGCTGTTGAAAATAAACTCAAACATTAAAATTGCACTTTTCTTAAGTGTAAACAAACAAAATCTCGTTCTTAGTTCTGTAAATAAGATTCAAATTTCAAATCCTTTATAACACCTTAATTCCTAAAGATTGTACTTGGTGAACTAACTAACCCACAAAACTTATTTAAATAAATAAAGAAAGAAAGAAAGAAACAAAGAAAGAAGAAGAAGAGAAATACTATATGATTCATAGAAGGCATACAAGGAGTAAATAAATTTGCAAACATTAAACAACTCTACAAAGAGACATCTGTAAAAGACATAAGGAATAAATAAATTTACAAGCATCAACTAACTCTACACGTATAGATATATATGTATACCGAGTTGTGTAACCTTCATAGTTTTAATATAAGCCGTTGAAAATAAACTACAAACCCTAAAATTATATTTTTTTTAATTGTAAACCAAAAAATTCTCTTTTAAGCTCTGTAAACAAGATTCAAATCTCATATCTCTTAGAACATATTAATTCTTAAAGATTGTACTAGGTAAGCTAACTAACCCACATACCCTAAGAAAAGAGAGAGAGAGAGGACAAAGAACAAAGAACGAAGAAGAAACAAGTAAGATTAACCAACATTGGAGATGTTGCGGATCAAACGCATAAATATCCGCTTCAATCATGAAATGGCCATGGAGGTGCATTTCCTTCCCGGAAATTTTCCTTTCCAGCAATTCGATGAGCTCTTCATCGGTGGGATTGAACCTAAACCCAGTTGGCATCATCATCATCAATATTGTTAATTTCGTGATGGAAACATTCTCCTTGTGCCTTTTAAGGAGAAACAGAAGCTAGTTAGGCGCAGCAATGTTCACACTTAAGTCCAGCTTGTGTAAAGACCAAGAATGAAGACAACAATTATTTTAGTTTTAGAAAGCAAAATTCTTTTGAAGCACTCAAAATGGCTTAATCAATTCAACAGTATTCTTTTTGGTGCAGGTAAAATCTTTCTATACTCCTAATGAATAAATTATGAGTATGCATTCATATTCAAACCAATAATAATTTATGAAAAATTTAGAGGCGGTCACATATATTACACAATATAATTTTAAAACAACGCATTTTAATTATAAGTATTTTGATAGATAAAATAATTTATTAATTTAGATTAGTTTTTATTTTTATTATAATAATGTATTTTTAATCATAAATAATTCATAATTGAATTACTTTTTTTTAAAATCTAGTGATTAAATTAAAAAATTAAAAAATTAAAATTTCTGTAAATATTTAAAAAAAAAGTAGGACTAAAATAATATTTCAGCATATGCTAATTGCTATCTTTTCAACTAAAATTTCTCAACAACGTGTTATCTATTTTTTTTTTTTGGCAAAAATCAAATGCTTCCAAAGATTTGAAAAGGACCAATCAATTTAACAGTAGTCTTTTTGGCAGAATCTCTCTGTATTCCTAATGAATAAATTATGAATATGCATTTTAAAACAACGCATTTTAATTATAAGTATTTTGATACTTAAAATAATTTGTTAACTTAAATTATCTTTTATTTTTATTTTTTTATTATAGTTATAATAATATATTTTTAATCATAAATAATGTCATAGTTGAATTACTTTATGTTATCAAATTCTGAGATTAAATTAAAAAATTAAAATTTCTTTAAACATTTTTTAAAAATGTCGGACTAAAATGATATTTATGCATATCCTATCTTTTCTAGAAACGTGTTATCTTTTTTCTTTAACAAAAAAAAAAGAAAAAAAAAAAAAAATACTTCCATTGCATTGAAAATGTTTCAACCAATTGAACATTAGTCTTCTTGGTACAGCTAATATCTTGCTGTATTCTAATCGATAAATTATGATATGCATTCATGTGCATTTGAGGAGTTCGCATATATTGTTCAACGTAATTTTAAATAACGCGTTTTAATCATAAGCATTTTGTAGTTAAAAAATTTATTAACTTAGATTAGTTTTTCTTTTAGTTATAATAATAATTTTTAATAATAAATAATTTTATAGTTAGATTACTTTTATTTTTTTATGTTTGGAGATTAAATTAACAAATTAAAATTTTCGTTGATATTTTTTTAAAATATTGAATTAAAAAATATGTTTGGGCATATAATAATTTTTTCAGCCAAACTTTTAAACTGTAAAATTTATAATTTTTTAAAAAATTTAAATCAATATCTAAATTTATCATAGGCGTAGCCAGGTAAAGCCAACTGGGGTCATCCCAAATTTTAGCAAAAAATCGTTTGCGTCGTGCAATACCATCAAGCCCCGCGCACCCCCTCCCCTGTCTAATACTGTTAGTGCAGTCAAATAGTTTTATAACACAAGTCATTAAACTTTGATCAAATTAATCATTATAGATTTTTTGTATATACAAATAAAACTTAATTCTTGTTCAACTAGTCTTCCTTCCTTCCTTCACAGAGTGTGTAACATCCCATGTTTTAAAGATATTATTGTAGACTAAGTTGATCGAAAACTAGTACGAGTGACAATAAACTTTCAAGCACCCTATAGTTTTTTTGCCATATCATTGGTTAGCAAACTTCAATTTTGATGAATTTTTTTTTAGAAAGATAATATAATAATTTACAACTCTTATATTGATCACTTTCTTTGATTAAATTATTTTCTGATCCAAATAATGGAATTTCAAAAAATTTCTGGATGGCAATGGACCTCTGCACACCCTTCGATTTTTAGGCCATAACTTTCTACAGTAAACTTCAAATGGGCTGATTCTTGAACCATTAGAAATCTGAGACAGTAAGCTACAACTTTTACCACTAGTCTTGAATCATCCAATTTAAGGTAAAAAAAATTAGAAAAATTAAAGATACAGTGGTGGTCTAGTAGTGGTTGGGCTACCAACCCACAAATGGGTGCCTCAGTGCCCAATTTCGAGTTAGGAACTTGAAGAAATCCCCTCTCCTTCTTCTTTTCATTCTTACCACCTCCATAGCTTTCTTAAACCTTGGAATTCCTCTCTTTAGATTTGATCACAAAAAGCTTCCAATTATCAAATCGACTTCAAAATTTTAGTCTAGTGCCTTATTAAGGTAAGATTTTGTATTCATTTCTTTGATTTACTTAGAGTTCATAAAACCCAAATTTGGGTACTTATGATTTCATGGTGATGTGCGTTTATGGATGCCATAAAAGCATGTCTAGTATATATATGAACTTTATAGTAATAAGTATTGAGTTGATTAAAGTTTATTGTAGTTTGAAAACCTTAAAATCCCAAGGAAGGAGATGATGAATAGTAATAAAAGGTTTTATGATTCTAAGCATAAATGTCTTGTATAGATTTTTGGTAGTATAGTTTGAGGCTTGGTTGCATGATAAAAGCTTTGGTTAACCTCAAATGTGAAATTAAATTTTATATGAATAGTGTCTACTCATGTGAGTATAAGTTGAGTTCTAGAACTCCAAATGAGGCATCATAAGAAGCTACAGAAATTAGAGGCATAGAGGTATGACATACACAAATTTTAAATTTATAGCTATTCAAATGAGTTCACACTAAACTTAGTAATGTGGCTTTTTTGTGCAGCCTTGTTAAAATTAAGATAGGTTTTCTATGCTGTAACTTAGGTTCAGTTGATCCGAATTAAATTTCGTCAAATCTTGAATGATATTTCAATTATAAATTAGTTTTCATGTAGAATAATTTTAGAAATTAAGCTCAATTGTGAATAACCTTAGGTGTAAAATTGATTGTTTAGATAATAGATTATGAAATTTTAAAATTTGGAGTGCTTAGTCGCATATTAGAAGTAAAGTTAATTATATGTGTTATGTTATTATTCTAATGATATTTGGTAATATCATATTATAGATACTCTAAGGGAGAGGCAGTCTAGCCTCCGTTGATCTAGACTTTGTTCAATTAGTTATAGTAAGCTGGTGAGTGAAAAAAATCGTATTTTCGTTATGTTTTTAAATGTGATACACACACACACACACACACATATACATTTATGAATATAATTATGTATATGAAAATAATATGCTCTGTTATTAGAAAACTTTGAAAGTGTTGATATGTTATGTGCGATTAAAGCCTGGAAGAAACCTAATATGGTTTTTGGATTTGTGTTTTCTACATATAATATATATGTATATGATTGCATGTCTGTGTGTGTGCCACAATATTGATCCATTGATCCAGTTATGATTGTCTCTTTACCTGATCAAGTGCCTAGCCTTGGGCATGAATTGCTCCTCTATCTGGTTAAATTTGTAACCTTGCACATGGACTAGCCAGAGATGATATTTGCATGATATATGACTATATGTTTATATTCATGTATATGATGATACCTATCATATATATGATTAGTTAGATATATTAGTAACTATGTTCAATTCTTTTGTTTTCTTAAATTATTCAGATAATGGTTTTACTTATATTTTCTTTCCATTTACTAAGTCTTCCTTGGATTTATCCCTTCTCTTCTTTCTAGTTTTGCATGTTTCTTAGTATACCCTAAATGTATAGTAGATTTCCATAAGGGCAAGCTAGGGGACTAGGATACTGACATGCAATCATTAGCAATTTTGGGTCCATTTTTGTATAGTCAATTGATGATTAAGCTTATAGCCATAATATGTATTTTATTAACATTTAAACATGTTAATTCTAATGATGGATTGTGTTTATATGTATGATGCATATAGTTATGAGTGATATGTATACATGTTTGGGCACGAAGGCCCTTTTTTTTGAAGTTTTGATAAACTGAGTCCTTTTGAACTAATGTGTTGTTTTGGACTAAGCTTCATGGTGGTTGTATGATCTGTATATAATAGGTTATAATGGTTACATCCACTAGTTGCATGATAGTATGAGGTTAAGAGGGATAAGTCAGTCTTGTCTCCTACTGGTTGTACTTTAAGTATTTTATGGTGTGAAAAAGTTAGTATTAGAGCATGGTCTAGAGGTATATGATTACATAGGTAGGGTAGGGTCTTGTATGCAGTATGTTCAAGATACTTGTATACAAGGCACTACTTTAGTATCTAATCTACATGATCTGCCTTCTAAATTATTGTGAGACTTATAGAGTTTTCTGATAGACTAATCTTTTTATTTCTTATAAATTTAGATAGTCATGCCACCTAAAAGACATGTTAGTGCCAGTAAGGCTCCTTAAGCTAATGTCTCTAACCAAGGTTCTTTCATGCCTCAAAAAATTATACCTAGGGGTCGGGGATATCTTTGTAGAGGAAGAGTTGACAATATAGGAGAGGGGGTAGCTAAGAGGGCAGCAAGCCAAACTAACAATATTGCTACAATGGGGATTGAACGTATGCAGCAGACTATAAAAATGATAGTAGAACTGATGAGATAACAAGAATAATAACAACAACCTCTAGTACCCTCTACTCTAACTCTTATCCTAACTTCAGTTTCAATTTTATCACCTCAGAGGTAGGAAGTGGTGGTGACACTTATGAATTTTAAAAAAGTGAACTCACCTATATTTCTTGGGATAGGGAGCACCCACCTACTGAATTTCTTAAAGAATATAATAAAATTTCCACTACTTTAGGTGCTCCCCAGCAAGGGTCGTGTAGCTTGTAGTGTTTCAACTCTAAGATATCACCTAAGAGTGGTATACTTTCTACTTGCAGAATAAGGGAGAATTAAGACCACCCTTAGAGTAGCTAGAGTTTATCTTTATAATCTTGACCCTCTTGCTCCCTCAGAGCCTCAGAGATGTAAGGACTAAAAAGTTTGAAAAACTAGTCTAAGGGGAAAATATGTCAGTGGCTAAATATGATGTGCATTTTACATACCTTTCTCATTATTAGCCCTTACTTGGTAAGTACTAAGGAGATGAAGGTTAAGAGATTTATAAATAAGATTTAGGATTATTTGTACCATTCCATCCCAAATTCAGAGACCACTTCTTACATGTAGGTTTTTATTGCTTACAGATTTAAGATAAGGGTCTAAGACAAGTAGGCAGAAAGAAAATCTCATAAGAAGTCAAGATCAGATGAGCTAAGAAAGTCCTATCAATTAGAGCAAGGTAAATTTACGAATGAATTTTTTGCTAGAAGTATATCTGCTAGAGGAGGGCCTTCTAAGAGCAGAGTTTCTAAGGCAATTTACTTAAGGTACTAGTTCTCAAGTGGCATCTTCTGCTTCAATGGTATAATCTTCTATACCTTCTTCCCAACACTATGGGCACTCATATATTAGGCAGTGTCTGAGGGGCTCGGATACTTGTTATCATTGTTGGCAAGTAGGCCATATTAAGTAGGATTGCCTTTTAAATCAATCACATCCAATACCCAGTCAGCCATCCCCTATATTAGCACATATGCCACCTTTGAGAGTTAGGGATCATGAAAATTAGGGATTCATAGGTAGAGGTCAGCTATTAAAGAGTAAAGGACAGGCTTTAATTACAAGAGGTCCAGTTAAAGTTTTTGCCCTGACCCCTCAAGATGCTTAAGCAACTAATGCTGTAGTTACAAGTATTCTTCTTGTGCAATACTAATATGCTAGAGTTTTCTTTGATCTTGGCGTGACCCATTCCTTTATTTTACCATACTTTGCATTATATCTAAGTAAGGTTATGGATATATTAGTGTCTCTTATCACTATATGTACTCTTACGGGAAACATGGTGGTAGCATCTAGAATCTTAACAACATGCATTATTGTTATTGAAGGATATGTACATCGTGTCGATTTGATTTTACTTAAAATAATGGATTTTGATGTAATCTTGGGCATAGAATAGTTGTCCAAGTATTATGTAGTTTTAGATTGTTATTGAAAGCTAGTAGATTTTTGCATACCAGGAGAGTCTTCAGGCAAGGTTTCCAATAATCTCGTATCTATCATGTCTATATTGTGTACTCAGAAGGAAGTGCATGGAATATCTCGCACATATGTATGATTTAGAGAAAGATATTCTAAATTTTAATTCAATTCCTATAGTTAGAGATTACCCTGATGTATTCTCTGATAAATTGTCCTAGAGACTCGGATTATTTCGATTTCTCCTTATCAAATGGCTCTAGCAGAGTTGAAAAAAAATTAAAAGTTTAGTTACAAGATCTTCTTGATAAGGGCCTTATATATTCGAGCGTATCTTCGTGGGGTACTATAATTCTGTTTATAAAGAAGAAGGATGGGACTTTACGGCTATCATTGATTATAGATAGTTAAATAAAGCCACTATCAAGAACAAGTACCCTTTGCCACTTATAGATGACTTGTTTGATTAGTTATAGAGAGCTTAGTATTTCTCAAAGATAGACCTTCATTTAGAGTATCATCAGCTTTAAATAAAGAAGGAAGATATCCCAAAGATGGCCTTCCATACATGCTATGGCCATTATAATTTTTTGGTAATGTCCTTGAGGTTTATTAATGCACCATCTGCATTTATGGATAAGATGAATATGATGTTCAAACCCATTTTGGATCGGTTTGTTATTATATATATTGGTGACATTTTAGTGTATTCCTTAAATGGTGAAGAGCATGAGAGACATCTTTATTTGATATTATAGACTCTAAGAGAACAAAATCATTATACCAAGTTTTCCAAGTATGAGTTTTGGTTATCTGAAGTTACATTCCTATATCATATAATATCCATAGAATAGATCAGTGTAAGTAGTAAGAAGATTGAAGTAATATAGAGTTGGCTATACATAACTAATGTAACTGAAATTAAAAGCTTCTTGGGCCTTGTGAATACTATAAACTATTTGTTTAGAATTTTTTTGGTATAGCGGCCCCTGGGAGTTATCCAATATAGAAGAATGTGAATTCATCTGGTTGGATGCATGTGAGGAGAGTTTCTAGAAGCTTAAGGAGTGTTTGACCACGACTTCTGTTTTGGCTTTGTCATTAGGATTGGGAGGATTTACAGTGTATTATGATGCTTTGAAAATAGGTTTGGGGTATGTGTTAATGTTGTTTTGCCAAATAATAGCCTATACATTGAGGTAACTAAAAGGTTATGAGCAAAATTATCCTACTTATAATTTAGAAATGGTGGTAGTCATATTTTCTCTCAAGATTTGGAGGCACTACCTTTATGGTGAGATATTTGAAGTATACACTGATCAAAAGAGCCTTAATATATTCTTGATTAGAGAGATCTTAATTTAAGGCAGAGATGTTGGTTTGAGCTTCTGAAGGATTATGATTGCATCATTTCGTACCACTTTAGTAAGGCAAATGTGGTGGCAGATGCTTTGAGCAGAAAATAAATGGGTAGTTTGTTTCATTTAGCAGTTAACAGGCAATCCAAAGTCAAGAAATTTCAAGAGTGTTTCTAGGGTAGAGTGAACTTTATGGTATCTAACTTAGGAGTCTTATTGGCATAGGCTCAAGTGAAGTCTATTCTAATTGATGAGATTATAACAGCTCATGTAACAGATCCTTTCATGTTATACCAGATGAACAGACTTAAGTAAGGAGGAGCAAGTCAGTTCCTTATGGATGAAGAATGCATCTTGAGAATGCACGGAAGAATAGTAATTCCTTCAGTGAAGGAACTAAAGGCCCGAATTATAGAGTTAGCTCATACATATTCTTATGTGATGCATCCAGAAGCCAAGAAGATGTATCAGAATCTAAAAGATTAGTATTAGTGAAAAGGTATAAAGAAGGACATAGTTGAGAACTTGTCTAGATGCTTGACATGTCAGTAGGTGAAGGCTAAACATCAAAGACTTGTGGGGACACTCCAGAACTTAGACATTCCTGAGTGAAAGTAGGATAAAATAACTATAGACTTCATGGTAGAGTTGCCTTAAACTTTAAAACACCTCGATTCTATCTAGGTGATTATGGACAGATTGATCAAGTCTACTCATTTTTCACTAGTAAAGACTACTTACTGTGCTTTTTAGTATGCCAAGGTTTATCTAGATATAGTGGTATCTTTGTACAGTATCCCTATTTCTATTTTTTCCAATTGAGGTACGTAATTTACCTCTAAGTTTTGGATCGTTTCAAGAAGAATTGGGTACTCAACTACGGTTTAATGCAGCATTTCATCCCAAATAGATGATCAGTCTGAGAAGACCATCTAGACTTTAAAGGATATGTTAACATCATGTGCCTTGGATTGTGAAGGTATCTAAGACCCACATTTGCCTTTGATTGAGTTTTCATATAATAACAGCTACCATTTTAGTATTCAAATTGCTCCATTTGAAGCTTTGTTTAGGCATAAATGTAGGTCTCTTATAGGCTTGTTTGAAATAGATGAGTATAGACTTTTGGGTCCTGAGCTGGTCTAAGATTGAATAGAAAAGATCAAGTTAATCCGAGATAGAATGAAAGCAACTCAAAGTAGACAGAAGTCGTATGCCGATCATCGTATAAAAACCTTGAGTTTCAAAAGCGGGATTGAAAGTATTTTTATGGGAAACAAATACAAAATTGCATCCAAACTTAAAAACTTATCTAGGATCTTCAAAAGCCTATGCATGCTTTAATGTATATTTAATAATTTTAACATGAAAAATAATTAACAACCATTGGAAATTTATACCAAATGATATTATTCAGTAAATCACTTATCTCTAAATGGCCTCTAGGCATATCCACACGCCGAGTTGACGACAATGGTTCTGATCATTGATTTTGGAAAACATTAAGAACTTACAAAACAATTTTGCAAGCTTTGACAAGTTTAGTATAATTTTTCTACACTTAGTAAAATTATCTTGCCATGCTAAGAAGTAAGAAATATGAAGAATATCTTATTTTCCTTTTCTTCCTTTATTTTGTTAGGTTTTATTCAAAACAAAACCATTTCTATTTTCTATCCACTATGGACGTTGGTAAAGAAAGAAGGAAAAAACTAAAAGCTTTTTCTTTTCTCCATCTTTCTTTCTTTTCACGGGTAGTTAGCTAAAACAATGCCAAACCACTTTTTGTTTTATTAATCCTAGCCAAATGGAATAATATCACTAGCCCAGTAAAAGACAAGCACATTCTTAATACCATTTTACACATAGACATTTAGAATTGCAACCAAAACAAAATAATTGTTTTCAATAATAAGGAACAATCATTAAGGAAAGCAAATGGCAAGCATTAATAGGTGGATTCCAAAATCCATTTAATATTAATTAATAAAAAGAAATTTGATATTATCCTTTATAAAACCATAAAAAATAACAATAATTAATAATAACAATAATAATAATAATAACAACAACTATTTAATGCTGGACTTTTCAAAAAAAATAATAATAAACAATTATACCATTATCCAAATAATTATCAATTACAATAATTAATAAGTACTGGATAAATCATAGCCATTGATTTATTAAGGAATGAAGATACTCAATTAGGATTTTGACACTCGTCAAACAAGGATTTTATTCAATTAAATAATGTTTACTTAATTATTTATAAATCAATCAATTTTATTTATTAATAATGAATTATAAATCCTTTTCTTATCTTTTATATATCCGTAAATCATATTTACGATATTCTAAAAATCATCGAAACATCTTCTGACGTATGGGTACTAGCACGTCATTTCAGTACAACTCATTATAATTGAAGTTCTCAATGATTATGAGTGACCTCTAGTAAGATGTCATGATCCCTAAAACACTGAGAATGATATTTTGGATAAACTTATATAGTCGTACTTACATATAGTAAAGTTTTTCTACTGTCAACTCCTGATTGAGTGTAGACCATGAAGTCGTCAAACTTTTAACTTGATCATAGGATTAGAATATCAATCATATACAGGATCAGCATATCTACAAACTCATTTCCGAAAACTACGTACTCTGACAAGAGATTTTTGGTCCTCGTGTATGGCATTCCTACCTAGGATCTCAAGCTCAAATATTTGAGTTAGTAGATTCCATATTAATCATCACTTGTTCTTATGTAATAAGAACACATTATCATCAAACTTCTTTCATCAGTTATGGCTAGTGCAATGTAATATATACAAGTGAATAATGTGTTTCATTGTAGATAGTCACTGTGATGTCTCAAGTCAAAGCACTAGTATGACTGTGCGATTAATCATTAACTGCAGATATTTGTTCATGCGATTCATCACGTTTGGTCACATTCAATAATACTTTCTCAAACGTAATGCTTATGTTTATGCTCTTGTGACATGAGACTTGTCACCCAACTATCAATATTGAATACTAATCATTAGCAACAACAAAACATGCCAATCATATAATGTCAGTATCCCCAATGACATTACCTCAATTGGGAATTTATTCAGATGTACTTAAATCATAGACTTTGTTTTCATATTTATAACACTTTGTAGATAGAGTCTTGAAACATAATACATCACGGAAAATCATTTCATATTATTACAATCATCAATAAAGCGCAATTGAAGAAATAGAAAATGATAGTAAAATGTCATTTATAATTAATCGCAAATGGTTTACAATTAATTACTAAGATATATTTATTATAGATAATATCCCTGATCCGTGTGATATAATTAGGTGTAAGGCATATCTACAACAAAATCCCACTTGCACTAGAGCCAATCACTATAGTATTTTATACCCATCTGCTTAAAATAGTAACTCAATTACTATTGTATCGCTCTGGCTTAGTGAGTGGGTCCGCCACATTATTCGCTGATAGAGTCTCTTGCATACTAAGGTGTTTATCTGATATAAATACCCTCATTAAGTGGTACTTATATAGAATATGTTTGGACTTCTAGTGAGACCTAGGTTCTTTAGTCTATACTAGTGTTCCATTATTATCACAGTACAATGTTACTGGATTATTAATGGATAAGATCACTTTAAGTTCACTCACGAACTTAAGGAACTAGATAGCATTTTTTTCAACTTCACAAGTAGCATTATATTCAGCTTTTACAGTATATGGATGTATGCTTTTTATCATCCACATATAACTGAAAGTCAGAATTAGTGTAACCCTCTATTATTAATTCACCCTCTTCAAATGTCAAAACAATATCCTTAGTCCTTCTTAAGTACCTTAGGATTCTTTTAACAGTAGTCCAATGTTGCTTTTTCGGATATGCTTGATAACTTCTTGTAACTCTTATAGTATAAGATATATTAGATCTTGTATATAGCATGGCTGTCATGCCCCAACCCATAGGTCTCATACATAACAATCGCCATAGATTCCTAATAAGCATTCCTTAGGCCCAGAACGCTTACTAAGAACCTGTAAGGCTAAAAATTTCAAAACACATAAAACACATCCAATATTTTTTCTCCAAACTCCCAATTTACTTTCAGTCAAAAATAACTCAAGCACTTCTAAAACATTTATCGTCACCTCTATCATGATCAAAATCGTACATCATAATATCAAGAATATCACATTCAATTCTTACAAAATTTTCCAAATCAAAAAATAACAATATTATTTTATTACAAAACTTAATAGCATAAACTACATAGAATACCCTATTCCTGAAAACAAAGCAAAAACCAAGAATGCCAGGAATAACATAAGACTCTCCCAGTGGACTCAAATGACGAATGTGAGTCGAGTATAAAGTCAATACCTGAAACATCCACTTTTGATGCAATCACCACTCACCACGTACTCTCTGCACTTACCTGTGAGTGAGGGAAAAAGAGTGAGTATACTAACGTATACTCAGTGAGGGAACATATAAAATAAATAATAATAAGAAAAATAAATAACTATAGCATAAGGCATAACCTTCATCAAACAATATATCTCAAAAGAAGAGAAAGAACAAGTTTAAAACATCTTTTCACTTTCAAACCAATACTTTATCAAACTTAAGAAAAACATTGGGTATGGCTGCCTTCTTGAGAATTACACTGATTAGGCGCAACCCCAAGCCATCAATGGATTTTGTATGCAGGAGAAAACAATGCTATTTTTATAATCATTTATCTTAAATACAAATAGTAAAAATATGTATAGTTGTCAAGAAAATAGGCCCACCACTGACGTTCACCTCGAATTAGCCACACGATGACATCCGTGACTAACTCAACGAGACTCACAGGTGGTCGAATCACATCACACTATCACAATAATACAACCATACATCACCCCTACCTGTGGAGTCTCCACTCACCTAGGTGACCTTTCTATCAGGCCGACCCTAGACTACCTCTCCTGTAGCTACAGTAAATAACCCGGCCTTCATAGCCATATCACCAATATGCATCCCTGCTCTCATAGTCATCAACACTAATATGCAAATCAAATAAACAAACTATTTCTCTAGCCATATACTCATCAATTCCAATATATATAAAAATTCGGTCTATTGACCAATCATCATAATCATAGCAAATCAATAAATCATCATTTATCAAATATAAAACCTGGCCTATTGGCCATATCATCATTTATATAAAACATGTACATCAAGCTATTTAAAATCATCATCATGAATAGCATATTTTATTTCAAAACCACATGAAAATATATGTACATACATGTTTTTGTATAAATAGGAGTAATAAGTAAAATCATTTTCAAAATATTTATAAATCATTATAAACATAAATACAAGGTTTGTTCTAAAGTAACAAAAATATAAATGATTCTACTCATAGGTCATAGAGGGTACGCACTCCCTAGAGTTCTTCACTCAGGTCGGATTTCTGATCCTCGCGATCAGAGCCTATACACATAAATACCAAAACTCTATCAATACATATTTCTAAACTACAAACGGAACTCGTATGCAATGATTGCATGTAACTCAGGTTTCTAAAATTGGTTTATATGCGAATTCAAATAAAACCCTCATTAAGCAATCGATTATCCAATCTTTAATATCGAGAACCTATATTCAAACTAAACCAATGTATTTCAACTTGATTCTATGATTCTCACGAGTAGACCCCACATCCTTGTCAAAACAGTAACTCATATACTATTCACATCTAACCATATTTTTTGAATTCTTGTTTCTAGCTTCCTAATGAGTTACCCAATCTTTATACATCCTAAATAACATCATAAAATTTAAAATCATCCGATGAAACTCGTAAACCTATTATGAAGCATAGTAAACCCATTTATGTAAAAATTAATAAAATACAAAATGTGATATGCAGACGGGTTAGAAATGTTGCTACGAACCTTGAGGTATAGTTGGTTTTGCTCAATTTGGCCTAGAACACTAAAAATCCCAAAATGAGCTCTGAAACCCTAATCTCCCTTTTTCGATTTTTGCGCTTCTCAAGACCAATTGAAGCTAACAACATGTTTGAGAGGTAGAATGTGGCAAGAGGGTGAAGAGAAATCGAAGAAAGGATGAAAATGGTGTGTGTGTGTGTGTGAGAAGCAGAGAACGAACAAACGAGAGAGGAGAAGAAGAGGGGAAGAAAGAAAACAATGGAAAAGAGGGGGGCTCAGCGCCCTTTTATAATATTGGGGGCAAAATGGTGATTATATAAGAAAAGAAGCTTCTAGATAAGGACAAATTGATTTTTTTACACTATTCGATCGAATTAATCGACCAGTTTTCTTAACTGAAGTGGGGTTCGTTCAAACGAATCAAACACTTAGTTCGATCGAGAATTTCCCGAGCCCTTATAAAATTTTGATCAATTTATTCGTTCAAACGATT
>JAVXUL010103914.1:0-19398 GCA_035590515.1 Trichilia minutiflora | reverse complement strand
CTTTAAGTGTTTAAATTGTTTAAACCTATGAAAAAATTTAAATACAATGCATAGGCAACCATTAGTGATCCTAGGATATTAGAATGGTTCTTAGCAACTTTCAGTTATATTTCATACTTTTATGTGTTTTTGTTCTCATAGGTCCACATAAATCCGAATGCACTACTTCAAGTAAATTTGAGGATTTTCAATGATTCGATAAAAGTTTTCTCGTGATTTTTCCTTGATACATGATTCATACATATCAAAGTTATCCACATTTACTTGAGGAAGCATTCCTTTATTACATATTCTTAGAATTTTATTTCTATTTATGTGACTTAATCATAAATGTCAAAGTAAAGCATCATTAGAATTTAACACATAGATATAATCAGAAGAAGAAGTTTTATTCATTGTAGAACTAATTGAGTACATGTCATCTATTCTTTTACCCTTTAACAGTACTAGACCATTTTTCCTTATAGTCACAAATCCCGACTTAAATCTAATCTCAAAACCCTTTTTCTTCAAAATAGATACCAAGATCAGATTCCTTCTCATAGATGGAGCGTACAATACGTCTTTCAAAATAATTATGGTATCAATAGATGAGATCTTATAATTCCCTATTCCTTGCACATCCACAGAGGTATTATTATCCATGTATAATCGATGTTCCCCGACTGCCTTTTCTTCAAAAGTAATAAATTGACTTTTGTTATTACTCCCATGTAGAAAGTAGAACTCCATATGAGTTATAGATGGGAACTAAACCTAATTTAATAAAACTAAAAGTTTGGGGATGTAATGCTCATGTTTTTATTCCTAAACCTTTAAGGAATAAGATTAACACTAGAACATGAGAATACAAATTTATTGGTTATGTTGAAAATGGGATTGGTTATCAATTTTACCATCCTGAAAGGGGTCTTATAGAAAGTAGAGATGTTGTATTTATGAAAAACACAGATACAAGAATCTCTGATAAAGAACTTAAGCTTCTTAATGAAGATGACACCCTTACCACTTTATCACAACTTGTCAGTAATGAAGAGACTGGTGAGCCCAGTAGTTTCGTACAATCAAGTAAAGATATGCAAGTCAGTGGAAGGAAAAGAAAATAAAAACCTTTTCAATGGTTAAAAGATCATTATATCTTTACTATTGACGAAGAAAATCAACTACGTAATGATACCAAAATATATAGCAATGCTATGAGATAATTTGATTCCAAAGAATGGCAATTAGCCATGGAAAATGAGTTAGAATCTATTGAAAAGAATAAAGTGTGGGAATTAATTGATTTACCAAAGGAAAGGAAGCCTATTGGCTATACATGGATATTAAAGAAAAAGTTAAAGGTTGATGGAAGTCTAGATAGATCTAAGGCTAGATTGGTAGCTAAAGGTTATACCCAAAAGCCTGGTATAAACTTTGTTGATACTTATTCACCAGTTGCTAAATTCATATCTATTCGAATTATTATGGCTATTATTACAAGATAGGATCTTAAATTGCATCAATTAGATGTGAAGACTGTATTTTTAAATGGTGAATTAAAGAAAGATATTTATATGTCACAACTAGAAGGTTTTTTTGTTAAAAGACATGAAGACAAAATTTATAAATTGAAGAAGTCTTTATATGAACTTAAGCAATAATCTAAACAATCATAGATGAAGTATTTGAAATGTCATCAAGCAATCATGGATTTGGGATACAAAATGAATCCATTGGATCATTGTGTTTATAGTTGAAAATGCCAGGAGAAAATATTTATACTCTCATTGTATGTGGATGATATTTTGTTGGCTAGTAATAGCATGGATATACTTAATGAAACAACATCATAACTTAGTACCAAGTTCGACATGAAAGACATGGGTGAAACATCTTATATTCTAGAAATTAAAATTATCAGAGATAGAAAATCTAAGATGTTGTATCTAGAAAAAATATTTACACGTTTTAATATGAAAAATTATAAACCAGTAAATACACCCATATGTAAGTCAACTATTTTGAGCAAAGATTCTTGTCCTCATAATATAATCAAACTAGAAAAAAAGCAAAGAGTACCTTATGCTCAGGCTATTGGAAGTCTAATGTATGTTATGACTAGTACAAGACCAGACATAGCACATGCAGTGGGAGTAGTAAGTAGATATCAATCAAATTCAGGAAACGAACATTGGCAAGCAGTTAAAAGAATCATCAAGTATTTGAAAGGAATCAAAGGTATGAAACTCTGCTTTGGTTTGTGTTGGTGCGAGAATTATTCGTGGACCCTCCTCACGGCCAACGAGGAATGACTCAGTTGATGATGTGTGAAGGCGATGTGGCTATTGTTGAACGGAGATTTTTCCATTAGAAAGCGACTGAAAGTGTGGTTGTTTCTGACGAGGCTCCACCTCCTAATCCTGCAAAGACAACAAACACCTATGGAGTGATGTCGACAGGGATTCTCGACGAGAAAACTTCGATGCCTAAGTTAAAGATACTGTAAAAAAAAAAAGAAATAGACTTTCGACGAAAACAACAAAGAGAAAACCAAAAATGGCTTGAAATAAAAGAGCAGTATGTAGAATCTATACCCAAAGGCTACCAAATATGAATGATGAGAAAAGATGATAATCGGGCTCCCTTTTTCTCTCTCTGATTCTATCAGCGTATGATCGAAGTGAAAACTTTTGGTGAGGTTCCAACCAAAAATCCCAAATCTAAGAGAGAGTCCAAATCCAAGAGAGTCAGCCCCTTTTTTATTGAAGAAAGCTGCCTTATATAGTGCCTTCCTCTGAACAGTGGCTTGACATCGAAGAATAGGAAGGATGTGACGTCTGACATGGGACAATATACAGTCGAATTTCATTAATGATGCTAACACATCTGCAGGAGTATAAGCTTGATACCGTCCTATCACCTGAAAAATGGTCAGAGGATGGGACGGGTGCATTTAAGGGGGAAACTATCAGCAACCATTCCTATTTTTGATATGAAGGAGAGGCATATGTATGCTAATACTCTATGTAGAAATTCTCACCCTGGTCAGAGATTGCTTGTGAGTTGGTTGTTGAAAGATTCTGGACCTGAGATGATTCCCCTGAGAAGCTATCTGGGTCTCTGGGGAGGCGACTTATCTCAGTTGATGCTGTTGGATGCCTGAGGCGTGCTGTGGATGACTATGCCATACCTGAGAAGGAGTTTCAGTCTTTGTGGTGCCTGAGACGATGAGAATCCTGAGGTACCATTAATTCTCCTGGGATACTGATTACTGGGACGAAACTCACTAGGGCCATGGAATCCCTAAGAAGAAGGATTCCTGGGATGAAATTTACCCGGAGCTGTGTGTTCCCTAAGCAAGGAGATAACTGGGATGGGGTGTATCTGAGACGGAGCTGTGTAGGATTATCACTGGCCACCTGTATGTGCCTTGCTGATAGGGCATTTACGTGTCACCCCTATATTTTTTCCCTAAATATCCAGTCCCCCAGTTTCTGGTGTGAGACCAGTAAGGCTCGCGCCAGAAAATTATGCCTGAGATGATCCATCCCAGAAAAGAAATACCAACTCAGGTGAGTCCAATTAACTAGTGGAGTGGTCAATCACTGAGACCGTTGGCGTGACACAGAAATTTCATGGTCCCTGAGATGATTATCATATCGAGAAAGCTTCACGGTCCCTGAGATCCCTTCTTTTTCTTCTAATAGAACCGTTACACTATTGATGAAGTGTCCTGCCTGGGTCTCCATTTCGTCTTTCATTAATTGCCCCTGTCAAAAGTCGCGTTATACCTATCAACAGTTGTCCCTAAGAAGGTGACTCCTCGAGTACTGAATGATTTTTGAATACATGGCTGGGGATGTGCCACGTGTTGAAGCACTGTTGAAGGGATTTGACGGTTCTTTGACCCTTGTAGAGACATTTATGATCAGGGACACGTGGCAACTCCCTGTTCGTTTAGATCAACGGTTGGGATCACCTCTCTCCATCTATAAATATCCCTTTTTCTCCCGTCACTTTCACAAAATCTTCATCTTCTTGGATTTTTTTTGCTTTTGAAACTTTTCTTTGCTTCCTGCTCTCACTGTTCGTTATCCTTTTCTCACACTTTTTTGTTAAAAAATCTTCATAAGAGATGGCTGATGAAAGAAGCTCAAGAGATACTGCTCCCTAGAAGGAATCACCCATACTGCAACCCCCACCCATGAGAGGGGGGAGGATAGAAGGAACACTATCAGACAAGCCTAGGCCAGAAAACCCAATGAAGCGGATTAGTTCCCCTCAACCATCACTGAGGCGGACTTGGAGACTTACCACAGAATATATAACATCCTTGAGGATATTCAGCTAAGGGTCCCCAGGGCAGAAGAAATCCCGAGTGCCCCAAGATCAGGGGAGGTTGCTTTCAATGAGGAGCACCTATTACTGGGGGTCCAATTTTCCTTCCAGCCATATTTTACGCGGATGTTCGAGGCTTTTGGCATTCTCCCCTACCAATTGACCCTGAACAACTGGAGGGTATTGGGGGGACTGTTTGTGTTAAAAGCTTAAGCGAAATCCCCTGCCTCTACCCCAGATGAGGTGCTATATTTCTACGCTCTTAAGAAAAATACCAATCAGTATCCGGGGTGGTACTATCTGTAAATCCGCCCAGGATTTCAACCAAAGCTAAAGAGGAGTCCTTCCTATAATAAGGACTGGAAGGACTGCTGATTTATGGTCAGCAATAACTGGGCGGCATCTCTTTAGGAGGCCATTCATACAACTTTCCAGAAGCTAGGTATAACAAGCTGAAAAATCCAAAAACTTTTTGCTTATTGAAAGAAAAAAATTCTAACTGACCTCTTTCGGTGCAGAAATCAATAAAGAACAGCCCAAGATTCCGATTGACGTGGCCAACAAGGTGGAGTCCTTGGTTCCTGGTGATATCAAAGCACTTCTGAGCACAGATGCTCAGGTGAAATTTAGTTTGGTGCCGAAAGTAATGATCAGAAATGAATTGAAAAAAATCAGAACTCATATGAACAAAGGTAGAAAACCCTTAGTGCTATTTGATGCGTGTAGCCGGGTAAATTTTCTCCCTTTTCTGAATTTTTCTGATTTCTTTACCTATCTTGGCGCAGCTATAGGTACGAAGAGTACTACAGCGGACAGAAAATAGAAAACAATCAATGTGTTATTGGGGCTGCTTTTAAGGTAGAGTCCAAAAGAGGTGGAGCCAGCTGACCCCAAATAGAAGACTCTGGTGGATAAGGTCAAGGGGCCCATGAAGGGTGATGCCAAAAGGACCCCTAAGAAGGGGGAAAAAAGACGGAAGCCCCTAAACAGAAGGGTATCTCCTTTAAGGAGCTGCCCAGGGACGAGTCGGAGAAGCGCACCTCCAAGACTGGCTCGTCCTAGGTAAAAGACAAGAGCAAGAGGCCCTTAGAGGAAGGTCAGGAAAAGGCAAGGAAGAAGGGGAAGAAAATTGTTTCTCTTCCTCGCCCAGTAGATCCTGCGCCCAAAACTGTCCCGGTGATTGAGGATGGCGCTGCAACCACCCATGTCTCCGGACAGGATACAGGAGGAGCAGTTGGCCCCAGGGAAACCCTGACCACGAATAAGACACAGGAAGTCGGGGTAAGCAAAGGTCAGGAGTGGGGGTAGGGGGACCCACCTCTCTTTAAAATTAATGACCCCTTTCCACCGAGGATAGAGACAGTGGAGGATTCGGATACCATGGAGATGGAAGATTTTCCTGAAGACAAGAGAAAAACTTTTGGGCATCTACTTTCTCTATTAAATCGGGGCAGAAAAGCAGTTTCTACCGAGAAAAGCAGGGAGATTAAAAATATGTCCCCTGATGAAGCGCTCAAATCTATGAGCTTTCACACCCATCGGGTGAGTATTATTCTCGCCTTAAAAATTCAAGTTCTAGTTAGTAACCTTTTTGAATAATTGTCTGACCAGTGTCTTTCTTATGCAGAATGCCTTTATCTTGGACATGTTCACTGGGGACTTCCAAGTTGCTATCCAGGTCAGGTAAAAGGCTTTTAACACAGTGAAGAAACTGGAGAAGAAAGCTCAGGAAGCCTTATCCTTGGCCCGGGAGAGCGCCTCCAAGGAGAGGGAGGAGCTGATGGCCAAGATCGCTGGCCTGGAGGGGGAGAAGTCTCAGCTTCTCTCAGATAAATCCCAATGGGTTCAGAAGGAGCGAGCCTACAAAGAAAGGTTGTTTAAGGTTGAGGCCCAGGTTCCAATATGGAGAAAGAGAAGGCAGAGGCTGAGAAGGCCAGGCAGACAGTCGAAGATCGATTCAAGAAAGTGAATGACATCTGTCGGGCTATGAGAGGTGAGAACGCCGAGCTAAAAGAGCAAAACTCCAGGATCATAATCCATTATGAGGCAATAGAAGGGAGGCTCAAGGGTGCCTGGGAGGAGTGTAAGTCCCTAGAGGAAACGAACAGAATCTTGCAACACTGCATCGATGAGCAGTCTTAAGAGCTACGGGCAATACCCTCCTAACTCGAGGTCCAGCATAACGCAGGAGTAAATGTGGACGTTGATTTGACCAATTGCCTTTTTCTCCAAGAGTACTCACAGTTAGATCTGAGGTGGCTCTTTGATCAACTGGGCCTAGATGTCCCGGGGTCCTTAGGGATAGCTGTTTCAGAGGGGCTCCTTGAGAGTTCGGCCCAAGAAACAACAGAGGCTGCTGAAGAAAGGGACCCGACTGATGAGGAGAAAGAGGGCCCCACTTTTCAGGAAAATCTGGAGGAAGTTCTCCCTGCCCCCACCCAAGGCTGAAGAAATGGATATGTAACCCTTACACCCCAAGTCGAAGACCAGGTGGTGGATCTACCAGAGTAAAGAAAGGGGACTCTCTAATATGTTTTTAGGACTTAGAATATTTTTTATAGGATTTTGTAAATTTCCCTGACCCTACTGCATCTGTATCTTCTCTTCCTTATTATATGTATAGGTGATACATGTACACTTTTATTTATTTTAATAAAGAGATACACATTGAAATGCTATACTTCGCAAGCTTCCTTTTTCTTCTCTTCTTTATAAAATGATTCTAGATTCTTTGGGGTCAGGTGTCCTTTTAAAATAGAGAAGGGGTGTTGGTAGGGATCTTTGAAGGTCGTCAATATACCTGACCCGGTCAGAGTTTACTACGCCTTAGTACGAACCAAGACTTAATCACATAAAATGCCTGATTGGGCCTAAGGGCTTCTGATACCTAGGACTGATAGGTTTTCAACATACCTTATTCGGTCAGGATTTACTATACCTTAATACGAACTAGGAATTAATCATATAGGATGCCTAATTGGGCCTAAGGACTTATGATACCTGGGGCGGATAGGCCTTCAACATACCTTACCTGGCCAGAGTTTACTACGCCTTAGTATGAACCAGGTCTTAATCACAAAGGATGCCTGATTGTGACTAAGGGCTTATGATACCTGGGGTGGATAGGCCTTCAATATACCTTACCTGGCCAGGGTTTACTATACCTTAGTACGAACTATGACTTAATCATACAGGATGCCTGATTGGGACTAAGGGCTTATAATACCTAAGGTGGATAAGCCTTCAATATACCTTATCCGATCAGGGTTTACTATGCCTTAGTACGAACCAAATCTTAATCACAAAGGCTACCTAATTGGGACTAAGGACTTATGATACTTAGGGCGGATAGGCCTTCAACATACCTTACCTAGCCAGAGTTTACTATACCCTAGTACAAACTAGGTCTTAATCACAAAGGATGCCTGATTGGGACTAAAGGCTTATAATACCTGGGTTTGATAGGCCTTCAACATACCCTATCCGGCCAGGGTTTACTACACCTTAGTACGAACCAGGACTTTAATCACAAAGAATTCTTGATTGGGACTAAGAACTTATGATACCTGGGGCAGATAGGCTTTCAACATACCTTACCTGACCAAGGTTTACTACACCTTAGTATGAATCGGGACTTAATCACAGAGGTGCCTGATTGGGCCTAAGGGCTTATGATACCTGGGGCGGATAGACCTTTATACACATAACTAAGTGTTAAGGGATTTTAGGGCTTATAGCCAACCTTAACCTTAGATTTCCTCAATAAATGAAGTAAGGAGATGCTAAGAAGAATACTTGAACACTTCACTTTTATTCATAAAGAAAATGAATTTTTACAATTGATTGTTACAAGCTTCAACTGACCAACTTGAGAAAGGATTCTCTCAGAGGTAATATTTCTTCAGCATCTTGCGTGCTAGGCTTTACTCAAGCTGTTGCCATCTGATCGGGCCAATTTATATGTTTCTAGCCTGACTGTCCCGATCACTTGATTTGGTCCTTTCTAGTTAGCTCCTAAGGATCCTTTCAATGCTATTCGGGTGCTGATGGTGATTCTTCTTAGAACAAGATCACCTACCCTGAAAGAACAGGATCGTACCCTGCTGTTATAGGATCGGGATACCTTTTGTTGGTGGGCAGCTGTCCTGATTAGAGCACGATCCCTGGCTTCCTCTCAAAATCTGACTCAAGACGCATGATTTGCTCATTCTCTTTTTCACTGTAATAGGAGGTGCAAAAAGTGGGGATGTCCATTTCGATTGGGACTACTGCTTCAAACCCATAGGCTAGAAAATAAGGAGTTTCATCTGTGGCCACCTTTGCAGTGGTCCGATAAGCCCACAGAACTTCTGAAAGTTCGTCTACCCAAGTTCCTTTTCTCTCACCCAGCATCTTCTTGAGCAACTTTTTAATGGTCTTGTTGACTGCCTCAACTTGACCATTGGTCTTTAGATGAGCTGCGGATGCTAGCTTTAGATCAATATTCCAATAGTTGTAGAATTCTTCCATTCTCTTATTATTGAACTGCTTCCCATTGTTGGCGATCAAGACGTTGGGGACATCATATCGATAGAGAATGTTCTTACGGATGAAAGCAATGGCGTTCTTCTCAGTGATCTTGGACAAAGGTTCTGTTTTTACCCATTTAGTAAAGTCAATAGCCACAATGCCGTACTTGGCTTGTGCCCTAGCAATAGAAAAGGGTTCTATCAGGTCCAACCCCCATTGTGCGAAAGGCCAGAGACTCAACAGGATGGTCAGATTTTTTGGAGGTTATCGGGGGATGTTTGTATATACTTAACAACCGTGGCACCGCTGCACCAACTGGTGAACATCTTCGCTCATGGATGGCCAGTAATACCCCTGTTTGAGCACTCAATGGACAAGACTTCTGCTTCCACTGTGATTGCTACAAATTCCCTGGTGCATCTCGTATAGCACCCTTTCTACTTCCTATAGATTTAGGCATCTCAGGTAAGGGGTGCTTATTCCTCTCTTATATAAAGTGTCTTCTATCACAGTGAACCTAACAGTCTTTCTCTAGACTCAGAGAGCTTTGTTTTTGTCAGGTGGCAAGGTGCTTTTGTTTACATACCTCAGGATTGGCTCCATCCATATTGCAGACTCCTCCTGAGTTGCCAAGACACTGCTGCGCTCAGGGGGAGAGGTGCTCTTTCATCCCAGGATTTTTACAGGAATTGTCCTGGGAATATTCTCGATGAGAGAAGAGGTGAGCTTCGATAAAGCGTCTGCCAGGAGGTTCTCAAATCAGGGAATCTTTCGCATCTCCACCTTCTCAAATTGATCGATCAAGCGCTATGTTTCTAATAGATAAGCTTTCATGCTTTCTTCTTGGTGAGACAAGAAGTTATGAATCACTATTTATGATGAGTTTGGGAACCCCAATCTCTTGGGCTGTTTTCAATCCTGCCAACAAAACTTTATATTCCGCTTTATTGTTAGTTACAGAAAAAAAAAACTTTAAAGCATACCTGACCTCCTCTTTTTTTGGTCCGATTAGTATGATACCTGCACCTCCTCTACCCTGATTGGCTGATCTATCCATCCATAAGTGCCTTGTAAAAGACTTCTCCTGCCCGAGATGATCTACCTCCATTGCCTTAGGTTGATCGGAGGATTGAGATATGGCCAGTGTTTCTGCAATAGTCTGCTCAGCTACAAAATCCGCAAGAGCTTGCCCTTTCATTACCTTGTGAGATTGGAATTTGATATCGAATTTGCTGAGTTTGACTACCCACTTGATCAATTCTTGACAGGTTGGGTCGATGTAGAATCTGCCACAATGGTTGGTTGGTCAGCACCACTATAGGGTAAGCTTGAAAATAAGGCCATAATTTTTTGATTGCTATGACAAGAGCTAAGGATAGCTTCTCTGGCACTGAACATCTCGTCTCAGCATCTACCAGGGCCTTGTTGGTGTGATAAATAGGCGTTTAGACTTGCTGGGAATCTTCTTTCACCAACACTAAGCTGATTACTTGTTCACTGACAGTTAGGTAAAGATAAAGCGTTTTCTTTGACGAGGGGCTAACCAGCTGCGGGGTAGAAGCTAAATAATTTTTAAGTTGCTTAAAGGATCCTTTGCATTCCTCATCCCATGCTATTCTCTTGTCCTTCCTTATAGCTTTGAAGAAAGGGTAACACTTGTCAGTGAACCAAGAAATGAATCGGCTCAAAGCCGTCAATCTTTCCGTCAAACTTTATAGCTCCTTCAACGTACTAGAATTTTTCAAGTCCAAGATAGCCTATATCTTCTGGGGGTTAGCCTCGATACCCCTTTCACTAACCATAAAGCCTTGAATTTTTTTTTACCTGACTTCAAAGGCATATTTCTTGGGGTTTAACTTCAGTTGATACTCTCTGAGAAATGAAAAGGCCTGGTCCAGGTCCTCTATTTTCAAGGAGTCCATCGTATCTTTGAAGATTATATCCGTCGAACTTCTTATATCAATCAAAATTCTGCTGACCTGTTTGGAAGTACACCCTATTGTCACCACCAAGGCATCATTATGGGGGTAGTGGATCCCCACTTCATCCTTGTCCGTGAATATGATGGGAACGATGACGACTTTTGGCTTCTTGTCCGCCCGCACATTCATCATATGGATGTCTGAAGAGTGTTTGGTCAGTGAGTAGGGCACATAATTCTTCCTGGAGCTATTAGAGATCCCGATAAGGGTTGGACCTCCTAAGATGACCATGATACCGGGATTCTATCTAAGGTGATCTTCCCCATTCTGGTGCTGCCCAGACCTTGGAAGAAGATGCTGAGAATCGATATAGTTCGTGAGATAACTATTTCTGACTAGTACCTCGATTTGATTCCTCATATCCTTGCACTAATCAGTAATATGACCACTCTCTTTGTGAAATTCACAAAATCGATCTTAGTCCTTTTAAGCACCTTTGTTTGAAGTCTGGGGATTGGGCACCAAGAGACCCTGACCTTTTGTGTATTCATAAATTTCGAATAGAGGAGCCTTCAATGGAGTGTAATTTTGGGTGGCCACCTGTTCCTCTCTCCTGGGAGAGTTCTTGCCCTGATGTTGCTTTGGTATCCTTTCATCCCTGGGGTACCGGGACGAAAGCTTTCCCTAACCCTTATCTCCTCCGTCATACTTTTAATGCCCATAGCGATCTCCTTTCTCTTTTTGATGCATTTCCTGAGGATGTTTTCTCCTGACCAGGACTGCGCCAGATTCTTCCTTCATTCTTAGAATCATCTCACTCTCAATCTGAATTTTGTCTAATAGTTCCAATTGGGCTACCTCATACGTATCCACAGTGCGCCGATAGATAGCGTACCAAGCCCTTTCCAGTTACAGGCCCTTTTTCAACCCTTCTAAAGCCAAAGGATGATGGTAGGCCCCAACTCCATCACTTCTTCGTGGTATCTACGCACGAAGTTTTTCAGCGTTTCTCCTGTTCCCTGGCGCATTGACAGCAACGTGCTTAGATTTTGACTAGTGGACATGGCTCCCCTGAACTCATTTTCAAATAGTGTCATCAGTTGGTCGAAACTAGTAATGTTAGCCGGGGATAGACTCTTTTACCAACACCTTACTAGCCCTTCTAGAGTCAGGGGAAAGAAGCGACACATTTGCAACTCAGTTAACCCCTGAATCAGTATCATCTCCCTGAACGTGTCGATGTGTAAGGACGAGTCAGTTTTTTCTAAGTAGGGAGGCAACTGGGGCATTTTGAATTTCTCAGAAAGGACTAAGGATAATATCTCCTCTAAAAAAGGAGATCTGGACCCATAGAGGGGAGCTTGGTTAGCTTCTGGATTTCTTCCCTGAGCAGGGATGTTGTAAGCCCCCATTTCATGCAACATTCTCTTTACACATTCTTCCATCTCCTTTTGGCTGATCGCTGCTGCTGCTTCCTTCTCCCGAGCATGTTTCTCATTTAGGTAGCACCTCATATCTAAGGAAGTGAGGCAGGGCTCAATTGTCGATTAACCCATCCTTTTGAAATCTCCGTCACGCATATTTTTTCGATGTCCATACCCTTCATAGATCTTAAAGGGGGTGTTAATCCCCTGAGGCACACGAAATTCCTCCGACCTCTCAGTTACCTTAGTCTTCCCTTTCTACCCGGGTGTTAGTCTCTGCTCAGGCATATGGCCATATATCTCTCTGGATCCTCAAGCTCTCTCTGCACGACCGCTTTGAGAAATTTGACTTTCTTTTCCTTTAGGAACAAGAGGAGTTCTCCCTTCCCCCAGAGAGACGGGTTCCCTAGCCATTTGCCTCCTAAATTCTAATAGTTCCCTCTCCAGTGCTTCAGCCCTGCTAGCCAAAAGTCTGTCTATGTGTCTACCTCTTGCATGAGCAATACTTTTGCTAGAGTTGGAACCTTCCTCTGCTTGCCTTCTTTTTGCCATCTTTGAATTTTCTAAGGACAAACTGCAGAAAATATTTTCTCAAAAAACTTTTAAAAAATATTTCTTCCTCCTTTCTTTCTCCATGCATGGTGCTTCAATGGCTTTTTGTTTGATTCCCATAGACGTTACCAGTTGTTAGTGCGAGAATTGTCTACGGATCCTTCTCACGACCAACGAAGAATGACTTAGTTGGTGAGGTGTGAGGGCGATGTGACTGTTATTAAACGGAGATTTTTTCACCGAAGAACGACTGAAAATGTGATTGTTTTCGACGAGGCTCCACCTTCTTTGCCTGCAAAGATAACAAACACCTATGGAGTGACGTCGGGAGGGGTTCCCGATGGGAAAACTCTGATGCTTAAGTCAGAAATAATGTGGAAGAAAAAGAAAATAGACTTCCTGCCAAAGCAACAAAGAGAAAATCGAAAATGGCTTGAAATAGGAGAAAAATATGTAGAATCTATACCCCAAGGCTACCAAACGAAAAATTGTTAGGAAAGATGATAATCAGGCTCCCTTTTTCTCTCTTCGATTCTATCAGCGTGTGATCAAAGTGCAAATTGTCAATGAGGTTCCAACCGAAAATTCAAAATCTAAGAGAGAGCTAGCCCGAAGAAAAAGGTCCCTTTCCTGTTGAAAAGTTGCCTTATATAGTGCCTCTCCCCTGAACAGTGGCTTGGCATCGGAGAATGGGAAGGATATGATGTCTGACATGGGATAATATGCAGTCAAATTTTATTAATGACGCTGACACATCTGCAGGAGTATAGGCTTGACATCGTCCCATCACCTAAAAAAATGATCATAGGATGGGACGGGTGAATTTAAGGGGCCAATTGTCAACAACCATTCCCATTTTTGATATGAAGGAGAGGACACATGTCTGCTGATACTTCTGTGTAGAAATTCTCGTCCTGATCAGGGATTGCCTGCAAATTCCTCTGAGAAGCTATCTGGATCTTTGGGGAGGCGCCTTGTCTCAGTTGATGCTATTGGATGCCTGAGGCGTGCTGTGGATGACTGTGCCATGCCTGAGAAGGAGCTTTAGTCTTTGTGGCACCTGAGACGATGAGAATCCTGAGGCGCCATTAATTCTTCTAGGTTGCTGATTACCTGGGACGAAACTCACTGGGGCCATGGAATCCCTGAGAAGAAAGATTCCTAGGACGAAATTTACCCAGGACCGTGTATTCCCTGAGCAGGGAGATACATAGGACAAGGTGTATCTAAAACGGAACTGTGTAAGATTACCCCTAACCACCTATATGTGCCTTGCTGACAGGGCATCCACGTGTCATCCCTATATTTTTTTCTCAAACATAAATAATTATATTTAAATAAATAATCATGTATAAATAAATAATTATTTAATATAATAATTTTATTTATTTATATTTTGATATTTAATTTATATTTAAATAAATAATTATTTAAATAAATTAACTTTTATATTTATTAATTAAATAAATTTAAAAATTTAGATAAAATTAATAATTAATTATATCATATTGTATCATTTATTTAATAAATAAATAATATAATCAATAAATGAATGATATAATTAATAAATTAATTGTATTTTGATTAAAAAATTTTAATACGAATAATAAAAGAGTTGGATTCGATTATATATAAAAAAAATTAAAAATTTATTAATATGATATAAATACTATACTTTTTATTTTATATGAATGGCCACTTTTCTCTGCTTCTAATGTATGTGCCATGCAAATACCCATATCTTACATGAAATATGCGTTGTGTCATCCTTGAATTCATTGTTGTCATAATACAAACATTGCATATCTACTTTCAGATCGGACGAGAATGACCAGCGGGCCGGCCTTTGATTAATTTGAGTGAGAGAGAATGGCAGGGTGGGGTATCTAAGGTCCATTGAACCAGTGAAGTAGATACGCATGTGTGCTTTGTGGGGAAGAAGGGCTACGATTGGTTGCATTGGGACCTCCTTTGGCCAGTCTGAAATGCTAAGAAAGTCGAAGAGAGACATGGGCTGACAGCTCAAGGGTGACAGCTCAAGGGTGATAGCTCAAGGGAAACACTGAAAGACTACTCTTTTTCCAAGCAATTGTTATTGTTTTGAAGCCTCGGTTCCCAGCAATTGGACAAGTATGTCTGATTCTACTGGCTATTTTATTTTAAGTTCCAATTAAATTTGTCGCAGTGCAATAATTGTTTAGACAACTTTTTGTAACAAGTTGTAAATGAAGATTACTGGGGGATTTGCTGCTCCAAGAGGAAGCATCCCATCACTACTTTCCCCTACAGTGGGTAATTTTTTTACTTATCTTCTGATACTTTGTACAAATGTTTTTTTATTTCTTCTGTTGACTTCCGATCTTCTATAATTTTTCGGAGTGAGGCTCTCAGATGAAGATATATTTGCTCCCAGGAAGATTCGATATCACACTGCCAATACCGATTCAACTTTTATGTATCACTAAAACACAGGTTCCTGAAGACACTTTCGAACTAATTGGTAAGAATAAATGGAAGATGTATCTATACTTCGTCTGCAACAACATTCATCGAATGGATTTCCTTGTTTATGAGCCCACACGGACATGCAAATATGCATGTGTATGACTATGTTTCATAGCTAAAGGTAAAAAGATATTTGGATTGTTTTTGAGGAATGAGAATGACATAACAATTATGATGAGGTAACCATCATCATAGCAATAACCCATCAATAAATTATGCAAAACGTTGTCAGAATCATTTATAAATTTAGTGTCCACATTTTTAAATGTATTTGGTTAACATTCCTAATATGAATAGATTAGCCATGATACTTTTATGGGTCCTAACTGGGATTATAAATATAAGATATGCTGATAATTTGGAATAGATTTTGCACTCACCGACTCTAATTATAGTGGATAGTGTGGATGTGTTAAACTTTTTTGCGTCATAATCTTCTTTTTTTTGAAAAAAAAAATTATAGTTTTTTGTGGTTGAAACCTAATATTTATTGCCTTGCTTTCTATAGGAGACCGACCATTAATAAAGAAATCCAAGGACACATTTAACTGAGTAATAATTTTGTAGTCACTCTCTACAAATTTGTAGGATAGAAAGCCTCCATCGTGGTGCCTTCCTGCCCGTCCGATGCTATAAATTTGGATTGCAAAATCTCATCCTTGGTCAAAATTGTTGTAATTAATCTTCGTCCATTCGTCATCCAAGAGATTGAATGGGCGGCTTGAGTGATTTAACACTATCCATGATATATCAAAATTTTGGCTCATACCATACCTATTCAGTGCTCTCTCGAGCATTCGATTGGTTCAGTTGAGATCGATCGACCAATGAGAATATAGCAAGTGGGTCAAACGCTAGTAAGCAAAGGTTGATGGCTAAGATTGCCACGTTGAGGGGTCAAGCACCACCGTCCTCATCATCATGTCAATTTTAATACCAAAGAATGTGGGTTAGAAGGGTTGGTAGGGCACAATTTGATTTACGATGATAAAAATTATGAGATTATATAAAATAATTATTATTATCATGTTCCCTTTCTCACTTTTATTCCTCTCTAATCACTGTCTTTTTGTCTCTGGCTTCATCTATGAGGTTAAAAATTTTAAGTTAAGAATCATTTATTCATGTTTAATTTGTCTTTCATTGATTTTAATGTTCAACTTTAGTATCCCATTAACGAATTCATCCATGAGGGTAACATACCAAATGCCAACCAAAATCTTGAGGTCAAATATTATTGTCATGGCTTACCAAGAAGACAACAAGATGAATATATCAATTTCAGTCTGAGATTTTTATTAGGATTGATTGATTATCATCTATTTTGTAGTTAGATTAAACGAGTAAGAAGGTCATTGAATTTCCAAAGTGATTTATTGTTATTTATAATTTATTAATGGGAAACTCAAGTTTGTGCTTGAATAAATGAACAAAATATAATACACCATGAATATCGACAGTTTTTAAGGATTTGACCAATTCATATGAAAAAAAAAATATGCCAGAAACCTTGTGGATGAAGAAAGCAAGAGAAAAGAAACGCATCTCCAAATAAAACAAGAGTTGGAAAGTTAACAAAATAGATGTTTGAAATTAAGTTATTATGACTTTAATTAATATCATTAGATATTAATATGAATAAAAAAATAAATAATTTTCGTTAAATTTAATATTTATCAAATGTTTTAACAATTATATTTTTATAGTTAAATTAAAACACAATAAACAATGAACATAATTTAAATCAATGGACGTAGAAAGCAAAATAAATCATGTTTGAGTAAATAATTATATATATAGGGAACTGATATTGATGTTCATAAGTGACATGTATTTTTATATCATATCAATTACTATTTTTATAAGTTATATGTTTTTCCATTTCATATTATGTATGTTTCCCAATACTTTATTGAATAATTTTATTTTAAGACTAAAGAGAAAAGTTTTTTTAGCAAATACATTTGAGGTGTACAAGTAAGGAGATGAACTGTCCACCATCATCAACAAATTATGAGACGTACTCAGCACCTATACACACATACTTGTAGTATAGCTTAACAAGACTTTCTTATAACTTTGTGTTTCTTGAGCAATAATTAATTATAAAATGGTTTATGGTTCACTCTTTTTACTTTTATTTCCTCATCGTGTTATTAAATACCAAAAAAAAATCAAAGCTTTAAGTCAATCCAATATATTACTTTAGTTCAATCATGTTAATTAGCTAGCCACCACCACATCCACTAATAATATGATTTTCCCCCAAACTAGGCTTTTCTGCTCAAAGGATGGGAAAAGTGGATTATATTCCAATGCTTTTGCTTTTGCTTTGGATACAAATCATTTATATATATATATGATTTTTATACAAGTTTTAATTTAAATTGACAGTACTTCCTTTCTCCTTTAAATTTGTATTAACTTATTTGAAATTTGTATGTAATAAGATGTAATAAGTGTTGAGCAATTAACATTAGAAAAGACAAATTTATTTTTAACCTTTTAACATTAAAAAATAAATTTTTAATCTGAATTTACCTAATCTTTAGTGTTATTTATTAACTATCAATCACAGATAAGATCCATAAGAAATAGATTTTTATATTATTTGTAAATAAAAGATTATTTTACCAAAGTTATCTATACTACAAGAGAAGGACATATACCAAAAATTCTTGATTCGTCAAGTAAGCTTTAAGAGATTATTCGACAAATCATTGAAAGGACGGAATTGATGACAGATGGATGGCTCTCTACAAATTCTTCCACAGTATTGATTGGCTAGATAGAAAAGAAATGAAAAACAAGAAAGAAAAGATCAAACAAAAAAAAAATCTGGATAAGCCACTCAGCATGCAATGCAATTGTGGTTATCTTTCGTAAGTATACATGGCTGTGGAATCTTCAAGAGGGAAAAATTAAAGAAAAGAATGTGCGATCCATAGACAATCTTTCTCCTTCATTCCCATGTGCTTATAATAATAATTCTTAGATTTTCTTCTTCTTTCTGTTGGCTACCGTTGCTTCTACTTTCAGTGAACATATAAAGTTGTAGTAATAATTCAACTTCAATGTCAAGTCCCGCTCGTGACAGCAAGTGTAGTGTAGAACTTTGATCATACTGTCAACGCTAACAAGAATATTCGTTTGAATTTGAATATCCCTTCTTCCATACATATACTATCATAAGCTTAAATTTTTAGGTTAAGGTAATTACTTATGATTAACACGTCATATAATGACGAAATTTTTGATTCAATAATATGATTGTATTGAATAAATCATATGGACAACGTAATGATTTTATGCTTGATTATATATATGTATCATATACCGATGCAAACCATATAATCCAGAAGCAGAATCAATATGGTCCCAATTATTCAACACTTTAAAAAACGTTTGAACCTAGAAAAATGTCATGTCATTTTTCCCCCACATAATGTTAGAACAAAAGGATACTCGTACCTCAAATTGAAGATTTGTCTTAAGGTCCGAACAACATCCGGGTTAGAAATGTTCTTTGGAACCATAATTGTAAGAGTTTGGAAGTCTTAGCAGAAAGTAAAGACCAGTCAAACTTTTATGCCTTGACGACAAGTTGTTTTATGTTGGTCCATGTACACATGTTCATTCTGTCTGAGATTGCAGTTAATTAGGTTTAACTCCATTGAAAAATGTTGGGAATCGGAGAATATCGACTAGCTAATTGAAAATGATGACAACATGGTGGCTTCAGATTTGGCTGAAAAGTCAATAATACGATATTGGGAGTAAGTAGGGACGAGGAATCTTGTGTACAAGTTTTTACGGTAAGCGCACAAAGAAGACACAAAATTTAAAGCACAAGTTGAATATCCTTTTGAACTTGCACGATGTCTGAAGCCAACAAGTGTGCGTGTGTGTGCGCGCGCACGCGCAAGATTTTACTGTAAGCGCACAAAGAAGACAAAATTTAAAGCACAAGTTGAATATCCTTTTATACTTGCACGATGTCTGAAGCCAACAAGTGTGTGTGTATAGTAATAAACATGCCCATATTATATATTGATAAGTACTATATATTTTCCCTTTTTACGATGTCCTATAGGGGTGGGCAAATTTAACCCGATCCGCACCAAACCGATCCAAACCGCTTAATTGGATTGGTTTGGATCGGTTTG